>BQNB010098485.1:0-25143 GCA_026074375.1 Tanacetum coccineum
ATAGAGTTTCGTCAGCACGGGGTTCCAACTTTTCCTTTGGGAGGTCTTTTCTTAGCATGCCTCTAACATCTTCAGCACTGAGGTTTTTTGGCGTCAATTGAACTTCTAGGATTTTCTTGGGAAGGTTCAAACCCATTGTCATAACTAAGGCTCGACCTCTTAATGGTCTAGACCTTTCTTTCCTGCTCAAAGCATCAGCAACAACATTTGATTTCCCTGGGTGATAACGAATGTCACAATCGTAATCACTAAGCAACTCCAACCAATGTCGTTGCCTCATGTTTAACTCTTTTTGATCCAGGATATGTTGTAAACTCTTGTGGTCGGTAAATACGGTGCACCTTGTTCCGTATAAGTAATGTCTCCACATCTTAAGAGCGAACACCACAGCTCTAAGTTCCAGATCATAAGTTGTATAGTTTTTCTCATGGATCTTCAGTTGTCGAGAAGCATAAGCTATAACTTTCTTGTTTTGCATAAGCACGGAACCCAAAACCTTATGCGACGCATCGCAATAAACAACGAAGTTTTCTGATCCTTTAGGCAAGGCCAGAATGGGTGCGCTACACAGCTTTCATTTAATCAATTGAAATGCGGCTTCCTCATTCTCTCCCCAGTCAAACTTCACATTCTTTTAAGTCAGCTTAGTCATTGACTTCGATATCTTGGAGAAGCCTTCAATGAATCTTCTGTAATAACCGATAAGTCCTAAAAATTAGTGGATCTCTATCAGAGTTTTAGGAGACACCCAATCTTTAATTGACTCGATCTTTGTTGGGTCCACGCGAATGCCTTTACTATCAATCACGTGTCTGAGAAACTGTACCTTTGGAATCCAAAATTCACACTTGGAAAATTTTGCGTACAACTCTTCTTTCTTAAGCAACTCCAAAATTAATTTGAGATGCTTTTCATGCTCTTCCTTGTTCTTTGAATAAATTAGTATATCATCGATAAAGACAATCACAAACTTATCCAAATAAGGTTTACACACCCGATTCATGAGGTCCATAAATACCGTCGATGCGTTTGTCAAACCAAAAGGCATTACTTAAAATTCATAATGCCCATAACGCGTCCTAAACGTGGTCTTGGGGATGTCTTCTTCCCGAACTCTCAACTGATTGTAACCGGATTGTAAGTCGATTTTCGAGTAGACACTCAACCCTTGAATTTGATCGAACAAGTCATCAATTCTAGGAAGTGGATAACGGTTCTTCACCGTTAACTTGTTCAGTTCCCTATAATCGATGCACATGCGAAATGATCCGTCTTGCTTCTTGACGAACAAGACCAGAGCTCCTCAGGGTGAAGAGCTAGGTCTTATAAATCCCTTGTCGGATAGTTCTTGAAGTTGTTCTGCCAGTTCTTTCATTTCGGATGGTGCTAGCCGATAAGGCGCCCGTGCTACAGGTGCAACACCTGGTACCAAATCAGTTTGGAATTCTACTTGTTGAGCTGGTGGAATACCCGACAAGTCTTCACGAAAGACTTCAGGAAAGTCTCTGACAATTAGGACATCCTTCAATCGCTTCCCCTCTGACTTATCTTTGGCTTCCTTTGTGGTAACGTGTGCCAAAAATACATCACATCCCTTTGACAAATACTCTTGTGCTTTAGTCGCAAGAAATGGATTATTTAGTTAGGTTACTTCCCTTTGGTTGTTTCCATTTGCCTTGAAAGTAACCCTCTCTCTTCCTGGAATGGAACACGTACATCTTCTCGTCACAGATAATCACTCCATGTTACTTTGTTAACCAGTCCTATCCCATATATGACGTCCAAAAACTCAAGTGGACTGGCATCAAGTCGATGTTGAAAGGGTGTTCATGGAAGTTTAGAGTGCATCCACGAATTATGTGTTAAATCCCTAGGTTTTCCCATTGGCTAATTTCTTTTTTTTTTTTTTTTTCTTTTTTTTTTTTTTTACATCATAATAAATTTCTACGTCAGTGGGGGTTAATGTTAATCAAGGCACTAAAGGTTTATTACAAAGCTCTATCCGAACCAGTATCAAACAAAATTGTAGCATTAACGGTTGTTGAGGAGAAAAGTACCCGTGATGACGTTTAAGTTTGGTGATTACCCCCCATTCTCTTCCTCCAAAAGTATAAGCTCTTCCTTGAGTTGTGCCATTCTCGTTGCCATTCCACGGTTCTTCAGTTTTTGGGCAAATTCTTCATTTTAGTGACCCGTTTAGTTACCACATTTATAGCATGCTCCTGCCTTTTGATTCTTGTTGTTGTTGTTGGTATTCACATAACAATCGTTAGTAGCATGACCATACCTCTTGCAGTTTCCACATTTGGGTGCACATTATCCGGTGTGGTGGTAGTTGCACTTGGTGCACAGAGGTAGATTTCCAGTGTAAGCCTTCTTTTTACCAGGCCAGCAGTGTATGCCCTAGCTACATTTTGCTTCTTGTGGGGTTGTTGATTGTTTTTTTGATGAATCATTAGCCTTCCTTTTGTTGTCATTCTATCTTTCCGCATAAGTGCATAGTTTCTGATCCATCAAGTCGTTGGCCAACTCGATAGCATCATCAAGAGTTTTGGGTCTTGCAGACAGACATCCTATGATATGTTATTCAGGAAGCCACTGATGTACTTAGTCAACTTTTCGGTCTCAACAACAGAATTTGGTGCACATCAAGGCTAGTTCTTGGAACGAGCGTCATAGGCTGCAACATACATTTTCATGACCCTAAGTTTCTTACAGTTCAATTTCAAGTTTCTTGATTTTTAACCTTTTGGACAATATTTGTCATATTCAACTTCTTCTTGAGATTACCCAAGTCATTAGCATAGGCAGCATCATGACCTTATGGGTTCTCTCATGACCATTCGACCAGGTGGCGAACGCTTGCAGAGTGCAGGTAGCGAATTCACTTGGAGTATCTACTGGCAATCCGTAATGTGAAAATACTGATTCTCTTCATTTTCGAGCCATGAGCAGGCCAACAACGCCTATAAGTTCCTTGAAGTTCAAGGGGTTGGCACTTCATGAAAACGGTGTAGGAACAGATCTCGATGCAGGTTGCAAATGACTTCTGATTTCCTCCTACCCTTGAATTGTGGTTGCATCATCTTGTAGTAGGGTAGAGTTTCTTTGGATTTCCGATCAGATCATGCTTAAATGGATTTGGAGTATGGGTCGTTTGCTCCTTTGTCTTGTTGCAGGCATGATTCTATAATCAGAAAAATATTTTGTTAGTGAGTTATAATACAATGTCGATACAATTGGATATATATTTAATTAATTCACATATCACACTGAAGAATGAATGAAATGAAATAACATAACATAATACTTCAAACACTTCTAACATAATGTCGGAATCATAATGATTTGTTTTGGATACACAAATGACACTAATGATCTTGTATGAAATTGAAAATAAGTCCTAGAGTCTATTAGTTGGGTGTTTTCCTCCTTAAACTTAATAGACTATACAAGATAGCTAGAAATGAAAAGTACAACTAACAGCTACTGTCGGTGGCCTCCACTATATGAATTTGAGCTCTAGCCTCTAGTACATGGGTACGCATTATCTGTCTGACTGCATCATCCTCAGCTCTCTGGCGTTGCCACTCCATACGACTCATGTGAGTCTCTAGTGTCTCATGTGCGCCAATAATGCCACTGTCTCGAGCCTCAGAACTAAGTTAAGCCTGGCAGTACCTCTGATAACTCTGTTTCGTAAGCGGTCTTGGCCTCTACAACATAAATCTTGATCTAATGTCTCTGCGGTCAGTCGAGCGTCATGCAGCTGTGGTATAGAAATCCTAAACTCTCTTACCTGCGTACCTGTTCCTTTAGCTCGACCTCAGGTTGGAATTCCTTCAATGGAAAGTATATCATCCTATGTTGTAGACCTGTAAAGCTCTACATAACAACTTCCTATGCTTATTAGCAGCTCTAGCAATAGTCCAGGCATCATGACCAGGACTACGTATCAAACCTGTCATGCTCAATGTATCAATACAAAATCTTACTGGAACCCTAGGTGTCTGGCAGCAGCGCAGAAAATCTCTGACTAAATCACAACAAGGTGGGGAAGAGTTATGTTCAAATCTCCTCCGAGGTGGAATTGTTCCTCATCGGGGAATGTCATCTATCATACGGATCTGGCTGCCATATGACTAATGGTGCCTGTCATAGGTATAGCTGGTGGGTGTTTAGGTGCCGCAACATGCGCAACAATGCGTGCCTTAATAGAATGCTAACATAGGTGCTCAAGTCTGTCAATCTTCCGTGCCTATAGATGATGTGTCTGGAAAAAGGGATCTAGCCTGCGGTGATCTAGGTGTAGGTGCCGATCACTCAGTCTTAAATGACTCTATATCCCCAGCTGAGGGGAATCAGGCGTAAACCAACTGGTACCGCAAAAGAGTCTGTCGGGGCTTTGTGCCTCTCTCCTACTGTCCTCAATGGGTCCTCATCCTCTTCACTCAGTTTCAATCATCATCGTCTCGTCATCATCGGAGGGCTCATCTTCCAACATCCTCTTCATCGACAAGATCGTTCAGTATGTCCTCCTCGGGATCTCCTCCGGATCTCTCATCGGTATCTCAGGCTCATCTGGGTAGTCAATAGAATCCTTCTTCATCGAATCCGAGTCAGCAATGTGTCTAGGTGACTCAACAGTCGGTGAAGCATCATCAGCATAACGCTGGTCCTCGACCTGAATGTCGTCATCTGTTGGTACATGGTACTTCGGGCGCTCTGGCTCTGGAACGTATATCGATACATGCTCGTCCAACTCCATAGGGTCAGGTACGTAAGTAGGTGACAGTGGTGGTGCCTGCCCTTGTCTGGGGCAACCCTCCCCGTAGGGGTCATCTCCGGAAGATCGCGACATATACAAGTGGATTTCCTAATATAGTCCTTCGAATTCAGAGGATATGGATGTATAAGGTGACCGCAGACGATTGCGTTATTTTATATTATTGATGACATGGTAATTTGTACCTATAAATATTAAACTATATAAGTAAATTATTTCAAGCACAACATTAATATACGTAATGTATTATTAACACGTATATATATATATAAAGCACTTAGTATATCAACTAATGCTAAAATGATGCTTGACATGTAAGACATGCATACTAGATGCAACTAGATGTAAACATACCCGTTTACATGAATGTCCCTTTGAAAAACTTTTGAATAACACAATGTTTGAAAAACGGTTATAAACCAAGTAAAAATATTTGACCTGGTTCTCTATAACCTTGGTTCTGATACTAATCTATAACACCCCCAAAATGGGTCGCAGCGGAATATGATGTTCCGGAGGTATTACTTCATAGATCAATAGCATAAGATATGAGAACGACCTCTAAAAGAGTCATTTAAAAATATATTTCCATTGGATTTATAAATGGTTTGTCTACAAAAGCCACATAGGCATTAAATTGTTCAACTTGAAATGTAAAGATTCTCACAAACATAACAATATTCTCTAAAATGTAATGCTCGTAAATATATATAGTGATATGTCTTCCAAAAGACGACAATACATTGTTCAATGACTTGCTTCTATTAACCTGAGAAACTATGTTTAAAACTGTCAACACATATGTTGGTGAATTTATAGGTTTATAAATTAAGCGGATAGCAAGATTTACCTGTAATAAAGCAACGAATACAATATCACAAAATTGTATTACGATAATGCACTAAGCTCATGACACTGAAGTTTACAACAATATATGTATATCCAATACATATAAATGATAGTGCCAAATGTAGATGTTCAACCCGTAACATCTATGATGTCCGATAATGGTATACGTTTATCGTTTCCGGCCCAACCGATAAACTAGCATGTGCCCTACCTTGCCCAAACGGAGGATGTTATTTCCTAAATAATTCTAGTCCATAAAATTCGCGCCTTAAATCAGTAATTTACAGTTCATGTTGATGGGCATAATGGGTTATAGCTACTTAGGCCAAACTGTAATATTTGAATTTAAAATGTCATTGCATCCATTTTGTAAAACAACATGATTTCATCCCCGAGATTGTGATAAATGATTAAAAAGTATAAGATTGGAGGACTATAACATCACTTCTAGTAATGATAAACAGAATAAACAAGGTAAGGCACGAAAAAATATGCAAAAAGCCTTTATACAGCCAACCTAAGTAAAATTAATACATATTTACTAAGCAGAAAATAATAGATACTACATACTTACATTTCGTCCCTTGTGTGTGCTTACAGCTCATTTAAAATATTAATGTTAATTGTAATTTTCTTATTGTTACGTAGTCATAAACTTTAATTTTGGCGTCAAAATTGCGTTTCAAAATATAAACACGTAATTTACGATATTGAACTTTTGGAAACTAGGTCACAAATACTTTAAAATGTTAGTTTAGGTCAGCCCTTTATTTGGTCTCTAGTTGTGTCAATTAATTAGACGAAACGGTGGCGTTTAACTAATTGAATAAGTAAAATTTTAACTAAGTTTTACTATTTGACAACTTGGAGTTTTACAATAAAATTATGGATTCATTATTTAACGGTAATGAAAACTAAAAATATATTTGACATCTCGGCCAGGTCATCTATAACTTTTGCCTTTTAAGTTTTGTCCCACGAGGTCGTTAAATGGGTTAAAAAAATGTGGCTAAGGAGGTGTGTGTCGCGACTGGGTTCCAAAACAGAAAATAAAAATTTTGGCCAAGTGTTTTTCAAGTGACTTTTGGCTGATTTTGTTCGCGGATTACAAACCCATTCCTCAATGTTAGGACAAGATAAAAACACAATTGTAAACTAGGCTAGATCTACTTTAATTTATGTTTTATAAGTTTAGTGGTTTGAGGTCGTTACCATGGCCAAAAACGAGTACAAAGTAAGAAGTGTCGCGACCCAATATATTAACAGTTTTAATTTATTGAAACGTGACGGCAGCACTAACTTAAGGTCACATTTGCGAGTTCGTTACTAGATATTATGACAAACCAACAGTACCTTTAAAAACTAGGCCAGGAGTACAACAATTCATTTCTTATAGGTTTTGCAATTTGAAGTCGTTATAGTGACTAAAAATGAGGCAAAAGTAAGGGGTATCGTCCATTCAGCCAACAGTATTAACTTGGTCGAAACATGGCAGCAGTACTAACTTTATGATCAGTTTGCGAACTCATTACTCAACTATTTTCGACGATTTGAATTTCTAAATAAAGCTCGTCATGTCAACTACAAAAAGCCCCTATGTGCTGACCTTATCTCCAAGTTTAATTGGGTCAAAACAAACCCTAAAGTCGACCTAACAGGGCAATTTTAAGATGGTGTAAAATGACAGATTTTCGCCTATCTTTGGGACTTTCTAACTTCGTCGTTACTTGACGAAAACTAGCGATTCCAGGGGAAAACGAATTTCTACATGTCTTATTTATGAAATAATCTAAATTCTATTTTTAGGCTCAACTTTTAGGGAGTGAATATTGTACACAAAAAACTATCCATGTAAACTTGCGATTATATACTAGTTAAAACAGCGTGTTTCTTTTTCTTTTTATTCAATACACGTGTTAAGCCATAAATGCTGGTCTTCTTTCACTATATCCTTGCGGTAAAACTGGCTCAAGTTTTATTAGTACTTACAAAAGTTTTTTGGGGGTTTTTACACGTTTGTTTGCTAAGCAATCACCGAGGTGATCAAAATGTTTTGTTTTTAGGGATTTTCAAGCACACTACTAATGACATATAGATAGCATATTAAGGATAAATAATAAGGATAGATAACTCACAAAAACGCAAAGATGAACGCGAAGAACTTGGCCCAAAGAAGTGATGAACGCACGAAGCTTTTTACCCCTTACGTATACACAAACCAAACACCCAAAAAAATAATAAACTTGACTATTGCACCCCTTATGACCACGTACACGAACGTTGCTCGCTTGTCTTGGTGTGGTCGACTCGTAAGAGGAACGAACCCAAAGAAACCTAATTAGGGTTTCTTGGAGTTTTTATGGTTTATGAAGAATATGAATGGAGTGGTGTGGTTGTGTGTTGTATATGAGTCAAAACAAGAGTAGGAGGACTAGGAGAACCAAGATGAAGAGACTGTGATTATAACTTTGGTTGTAATAATGAGGTGCAATTTGGAGAATTTTGTAATGCCAATGGTATTACACATAACTTCTCGGCTCCACGCACTCCTCAATCAATTGGCGTGGTCGAAAGGAAAAATAGGACACTTTAAGAAATGAGTAGAACTATGTTGAATGAGCAATCATTACCACAAAAGTTTTGGTCTAACGCCGTAGATACTTCAATATACATTCTCAACCGAATCCTAATTAGTGGCATCCTAGGAAAAACACCTTATGAACTTTTGAGAGGTATGAAACCTACTCTTGATTATTTTAGAGTGTTTGGAAGCAAGTGCTTCTTTTAAACACCAAAGACTACCTTACCATGTTTGACCTACATTCATACCAAGGTGTCTTTTTAGGATACTTCCAAAATAATAAAGCCTACATTATCCTTAATAAACACACCAGGAAAATCAAAGAATCACTCAACGTGAAATTCGATGAGACTTCTCCACCCTCTAAAACATCACCCTTGGTGGATGATTACTTAGATGAAGAAGAATCAATTAAGGTTACCGAAAAGAAAAACCTAGAAAATGACATTGAGGATGAAACTTTAGAGATTGACCAAATGGTCAATATTAAGGAATCTAGGAACCATCCATTAGAAAATGTCATAGGAAACCTTAACCAAAGAACCCTTAGATCACAAGCCCAAAATCAAAGTAACTTCTTCTGTTTTATATCAACTATAGAGCCTAAGAATGTAAATGAAGCCTTAGCGATGAAAGTTGGATAGTCGCTATGCAAGAAGAATTAAATCAATTCATTGCTAACGACGTTTGGGAGTTAGTTCCAAAACCTAGGAATCTGACAAATATAGGAACTAAGTGGGTGTTTAGAAATAAGTTAGACGAGAATGGTATTGTTTCTCGAAATAAGGCTAGGTTAGTTGCTCAAGGCTATAATCAACAAGAGGGCATCGATTATGATGAAACTTATGCCCCAGTTGCTAGACTTGAGTCAATTAGGATACTATTAGCTTATGCTTGTGCTTTAGATTTTAAGCTATTCCAAATGGATGTAAAAAGTGCATTCCTGAACGGTTTTATCAATGAGGAGGTATATGTGGCACAACCTCCAGGATTCATTGACTTTGAAAAACTGGATCATGTTTATAAACTAAAGAAAGCTTTATACGGTCTTAAACAAGCACCCAAAGCTTGGTATGATAGATTAAAAGCTTTTCTTATTAAACATGAATACAAAATGGGAATGGTAGATAACACACTTTTTACCAAGAAGAAAAGTTCAAACCTCATCATCGTTCAAATATATGTCGACGACATTATATTCGGCTCGACTTGTCAAGACATGTGTGATGAATTTGCCAAAATCATGCATGACGAGTTCGAGATGAGCATGATGGGTGAACTTAACTTCTTCCTTGGACTACAAATAAAACAAATGGAAGATGGTATTTTCTTTAATCAATCTAAATATATTAAAGAAATGCTTAAGAAATTTGGCTTAGAAGAATCTAAACCAATGAAAACCCCTATGTCCTCCGATACCAAACGACGAAGAGTGTGAGTCGATAATAGACCCAAGTTATCAAGGCATATAGGAAGTTTGCTTATACCTAACGGCATGTAAGGCCCGATATCATTGTTTAGTGTCCTACCTTTTGCCTCAGCTTCCAAGAGGCCCTCTCCAAAACCTCATCACCTTTGAGTCTTTTTATAGAGTATCTTCCGAAACAATAAAGGTACTACCACTTTAGGATTATGGTATCCTAAGGAAACCAATCCATAGAAACAGATAGTATATGATTACTCTGATCATCGGGAGATTATTGTGGACCCGAAAGAGCACTTAGCGGTAATTTTACTTCTGGTGATTTTTGTTTGACATCAGGTTGATCGAAGAAACAAACCCGCTTCTTGCAATATCCACTACCGAAGCCAGAAACGTAAGCGCCGAAAAGGCATTTCAACGAAGCACTATGGATGAAAACAAGTCATATTATTCGACTACAAAGTTAGACTCGATCGACCCCGATCATGTGCGACAATAAATGCAACCGCGATTGACCTTAGCAAAAACCCGGTGCAACATTCTCGTACTAAACATATCAAAATACGTCACCACTTTCTTCGTGATAATGTCCAGAAAGGACACATCTTAATCGAAAAAGTGTCGTCCGTCGACAACATCGCCGACATTCTTACGAAACCCTTTAAACATGAATCGTTTAACTATCTATGTCTTGGTTTAGGAATGATGGAACACAGTCCATAATCATATTAGTCCGCTTCTCCTTCTTCTATCGCAATTCCTGTCCGTGTTCTATTATGTGTCGTGACAACTTAAATACTTCATCCGAAGTACCTTAAGCAATTTTAATTCGCAAAATGCAAATTAAAATGTCACTCCTCTTTGTAAAATTTTCATCAAAACTAAGTCCAAAATGCCTCGCTGAGGGTGGCCCCCATATCCCCGGCGGCCCATCAATATATTTGGGACCTCCTGACAATACGGGACCGCCAACAGCAGGCACCATATTTTACACTTAGTTAAAAAAAATTCAAAAACACAAAACCAAACACACCCTTTCTTCTCTACAGCGACGAACACAACTCAAAACAACCCAAAAACTCAAAATCAACCATTAAAACTTAAATTGAAGATCTAATCAACACCTATAATCATCCACAACATCACAAAGATCATCAATTGTAAGTCATTTCATTTATTTTCTTTCAATTTGAGTCTAGGGTTCATGATGAACACTAAAAATTGAAATTGGGGATTTTCTATTTTTCTTTCAATTTGGAACAATTAGGACTACTAGGTTACAATGTCTAACTAATATGCTTCTCGTAGACATAGGATTTTCATACACTTGTGAGTTTGTCGAAAAATTGATTTCGAACCAAAACCCTAATTTTATTTTCAAATCACTCACGTTAGGAACATAATAAAATTGTTGTTATGCATTGTTAATACAACTTAAAAATGTTTTCAAATACATGCATAATGATCTCATGAACAAAGCTCGAGATACATAATTCATATGTATTTTTTTGACATGTTTGGATGAGCAAAATCAAACTAAGAAGCGTTTGGATTAACTCTTAAAATTTTAATTTTAGGTCGAGTTAATCGTTACTCCACATTTGTCACATTTGGGCACACATTATAAACAATGCTCATAACATATTACAAGTAAAAGGTCATAAAATGTGACTTCATTTTTTAGGTAATCATGCCTCGCAAATCATCCGAAGATCACAAAAATACAAGACAATATATTCCAATGATATCACATGAATACCGTTCACCCATAAAAGAAAGACTAAGAAACCTTAAAAGTCACTATATTCATGAGGGTCGGGTGGTTTTTGAAAACTTTACGGATCTAAACTATGTCCGGTCCTTGTTTCATTTTGTTGAATTTGAGTGTCTCCTTAAAATTAATGACCAAATTTGTCCTCGTTTCATACTTGAGTTTTATAGTCAATATCAAATCAACTATTCTGGCGAAGGCCAAATGTTAATCGAATTTGTGATTCAAAATCAATTCTTTTCTTACTCTCTTGAAGAATTTTCTCAAATTCTTGACATACCTTGTGAGGGTGCCTGCGTCTTTACTGACAAATGGTCACTTGACGAATGTGACATTATTAATTATATTATTTACTACATTATGAAGCTTAAGTACTTAAACTTATATTATTTAGTGATAACTTAGTACATAGTACGGGCAACATCACTTGCCTTGGATGATTTTTTGATTTTTATTATATCACTCGTACCAAAAACAAGAAACCCGTTGTCGTAGATATAACGAAATTTTAACCCATGAAATTCAACCTCATATGAAACCATGGGTTGATATAATTCATGAAAACATCATTTGTTTAGGAGGTCATAGGGATCATGTCTCCGCGTATCTTTGTCATATGCTTTATTTCATTGAAACCTCCACTCCATACAATCTAGCATTTTTCATTCTCAAACAAATGGAAAAGACTCGAAATAAACCTAAGGAACTATTGCCTTATGGAATGCTTTTGACTAGATTGTTCAAACATGTTGTGACTATCTTTCTTGAGTTAGCAATTGATCACTATATCTCATATGATCGAGTCATGCATCCCCTCGCTCCTCATTATGAGCGAAATATGCGATCAAATCATGGCAAGAAAAGACCTCGTGATTCAAATGCTAGCTTTTCTTCAACAACTCAAAATCATCCATCCTCATCTCATCCATTGGATGACACTGTTGATGTAAATGATGAAGAATCATTTCGTTCCAGTTCTTATTTTCCTTCTCAAAATGTCTCTTCCTCATCCAATGTTTTCTCTAGAGTCCGTCAAAACCCTCCTCGTGAAAGTCAACACTTGAACACCTACCTCTCTGAAACTATAGACCTTCAAACTCAACATCGAGATCATTACCGAAAAGGGTTAAGGTCAATTAGAAAAGCTCTCAAGGACGTGATGAGTGGAAAATGAAAGTGAACATGTTTGCAAAAACTATTAGAAACTTTTATTTTTATATTATATAGTACATTATGCTTTGACTTTTTTAATTTTCTCATTAGGACTATGAATGGTAAAAGACGATTACATGTGGCCTAGATGATCTTTTCAATTTTATCATTCTATCAACTTTCTATGTGAACTAATTCTTGGAGATTATGACATGCGTATAAAATTACTATATGCTAAATGATTTGCAACTTAATTTAGGACCCATTATTCTTGCTTAAATTGCTTAATTCTTGAATTTAGAAGATGTTAAAATCACTGGACACAAGAAAGGGAAAAACTGGAAAAATTCGCTATCTCAGTAAACGGCCCCCTTAAAAGAAACTGGAGGACCCCAATATATTAGGGACCGCCCAAACAATATAGGGACTGCCAACAAGAGGGAACGAAATTTTTGAGTTTGCCTCTTTTTCTGTATCTTTGAACCTCGCTATATAGTATTTGCTGGAATTTCCTTGCTGTTTAGTCAACACCTACTTGAACTTTTATCACTTAAACCATTGCTTTGCCACTTATAACATCTACTTCCATTTTTTAACTCATCCATCTCTTCTACATTCACTTCAACAAAAAAAAAAAAATTTTATTCGTCTTATCTCATATTCACTCTCACCACCGATGTCTTTCTAAAACACCAACTAAATTCTCTAAGAAAAAACCAAGAATGTCTGGTAAGACAAGATATGGAAGAGCAAGACATCCACTCTATAAATCATCACCCGTCTTTCCCAAAATGACTCACCTCTATTTTCTCCAAGAGTCCATCTTCAATCTCCCACCCCATTCAAACCAAATCTTACATTCCACTAAGAGATCATGTTATCCAAACTTTGCTCATCTCACCATTCTTGATTCACACATAATATCAATTGCCTACATTTATGTACCACCTTCACCACCACCACAACTAATTCATCCTCCTTCTCATGCTTAAGTTGAATTTCACTCAAGCTTTTTTCATTGTTTCAAATATTCTAGACACCAATTCCACTCCTTGAGAAATGAAATCAACTTCATTCAATTTTTTCTCACCCATGTCTATTACTCAAACTCGTACTCCTCCAAATCATGTATCACCAACCTTATTTTTTCCCTCTTTAATTAATCATTCTCATATGATTAATCTACCTAAATAATCGACCGTCCATCTTTTGATTATGGCATCTTCTAGATTTCAAGAATCCACTAGTGTAGCTCTATGCCTTAATATGTCTTTACTTTGGTTATTATTTTTATTGTAATGATTCTTTACCATCATAGTTTGAATTTATCCTTATCTTCTTATTTTGTTTTGATTGCAATCATTGCTTCTTGTATGAGTTTTTAAGTTTATGAATGAAAACTTTATATTTAACTATGCCGATGAATTGTATAATGCTACAGTTGGGAATAATCATGTCTTGCACTTGTACCTCTAACTTTGTTTTGTAGCAAACAATTTTCGTAAGATCGATCCCTTGGTGCCCCATAACGATGAGGGCGCTAAATCAAAGGGGGAGTCTTGATATCGTCGACTCTCTTCTTTTAAAACACATTCGTACGATCTTCTTTTTGAATAGACAAAAACAAGGGGGATAAATGGAATGAAACTCATTAATAATCTTGAAACATTTAATTTTATACAAAAGAGTTTTATATTTTGTCATCATCAAAAAGGGGGAGATTGTTAATACAAATAAGTCTCTAAAAATGTTATTTATATTTTTTCGTCCTACTCAATGTTTTGATTTAACAAAATGTAAAAACGTGTAACGATAAAATAAACGTTTACAAAATTATTCAATCATAAAATTACAATTCTAAGATTAGTGATCACTCTATGTATGTACAAACAAAATCATTAAGATTGTTCTAGTGATCAATAGGATAACATTTTTTTCTTAAACCATTCCCAAATTTTTACTAAGTATTAGTTCATCAATAAAGATATAAATATACAAAATACTTTCTGTAATTAAAGGAAAGTTTTATTTTTAAAATTAAATTTGAAATTCAAATTTTCCCCCCAAAATGGAAGCTTCCATACTAGATACAATCTTCCCCACAAAAAGACAAAAACAAGAGCAGAGTCCACTAGGCGGCCCCCTTATAGGCACGGCGGCCCCTAGATATATCTGGGACCGCTAGAACCGTCTGCAGATGACCGTTGGATTCGCTGGCTATAAATATTGCACTATTTCTGGCAGAAAAACACATCTCTTTGCACGAATTTTTCCAGTCTTCTTTTCTCTCTAAAAACCTTCTTTCTCTTACTAAATCTCTTGATCACTAAAATTGTTTAATCTTGTTTCAAGTGATCTAATCTCTTCTTCTCATCTCACCTCTCTATCAAGTGCAATAGAAGAACATTCGTATTCGCCAAGAAAGAATTTGGTTTTTAGTGATCATTTCCTCTTTCTTTTTAAGTATCAAATCTTTATTGTAAAATTATAATTGTGTAATTGTTGTGATTGGATTGTGTGTAAATCGCATAGTGTAGATCTTGTGATTGTTTTTGTGTTTGTAAAGTGGTAGATTGGTTCTAGATAAGATTAGGACTCGAAGTTTAGCTTAGTGTCGGAAAACAACGTAAGCGACGTGTAAACGGTTTTCTCCACCTGAAGGGAGCTTGTTGACATAGTGAAATCTCGAGTATGATACTCGGGGAGTAGAGTAAGACGAAGAAGAGTTTGTAGCCAATCCACTATCAATCTTGTGTTTTGGTTTGATGGTTCCTTCTCTCTCTCTTTATAGTCTGTTGTTGATTGTTATTTGTATTGAGTTTAGTATTAACACTGTTGGATTTTTATTGATGATGGGATTGAAACATACAACTCGAATCTAAGCATTTTGAAAGAAAACTTTTAAAACGTAAAATGAACCTGTAAATATTCAACCCCCCTTCTAGTTTCCACATAATAATTGTTATGTTTTCTTGTTAAGACATGTACATTAAGTCATTTACTTGTGAAAAGACTTATAACGGTAAATTAAAAGTTAACTTGTTATGTCTTCATGTTAAGACATGTACATGAAGTCATTGACTTGGTCAAAGAGTTATAAATAGTAATGTATTGGATGTTTATGTCTACTTGTTAGCACATACACATTAAGTCATTGACTTGATCAAAGACTTATATAAAACATGCTATTAGCTTAGTAATACTATTGATGCCATTACGTTTAACTTATGTTGGTAAATAGGTAAAGCCATGAAGTATAAGTTCATCTAATGAATTAGGAGAATGCCTTACTATTTCAATCTTATTAGAATACCACAATTTTTATGGTATGTCCAACGAGGGAAATCAAACAATATATTGATAGTGTTTTGATTCAATGATGACCTTAACTGATTTAACTCCTAAAAGAGATCAAGGTTAGATAATTGAGTATGTCGTGGATATACCCAATTAGACTCCAACCTAGAAGGTTGGTTAAGAAAGTGAGAGGTATCTCATTATGTCTTGATTAAAGTTCTAAATTTGGTAAAAATATCTTGGAGATTATTATTGACAAATGCCTAGAACTGTTAAGTGTATCTTGTTGGACACCTAAAGGAAACGATGGGGTGCCATTTCTACAACCACACGAGAACAAAGTTTTTGTTGCTCATCATGTTGAGTTATTTGAGAATAGTCTCAAATGTATAAGAAACGAGTGGGAGTATTATAGGTCTTGAATTACTTCAAGAAGAAGATACATAAACCTTCTAAATGCACTAACGAATGTATACTAAGGATAAACATGGAAATGATAAACCTTAGAATGATGATTACTCATATTCATAGATCCGCATGGATACCTCATGATATGTTTTCTATATCAATGGTAAGCATTATGTAGAAGATGCATTATTAGATCTTGGATTTAATGAATGACTCAGAGACTTTGAATAAACAGATGCTATCCTAAAGGAGATAATCATATTCTTGGAATTTGTTTTATCTTTAACCTATCAGGTTTAAATGAGTTTCCTTTTAGAGAAGACACATAAGGACAATATTTGTATACATATTTATTGCACGTCAAATGACATAAGTGTTTACTCATACTCAAGTAATTGATTATTACTCATATTTTACATGCTCGTGATATATTTTATTGTTTCTTCATATACTCTCATTTATTCCTCTCGTGATGCTATGATCATTCTTCTTTCATGATCATGATTGTTTGCTGCCTTTTTCATAAAATATTTAATCTTTCTTTTAGGATTCTCTCATTTTAAGATATCAAACGTATTATAATCTCTTTGTATTGGCATTCATTTCCTTTGAAAAATTATAATTTAATTGATTCCTCTATTCGCATTGATTATCGTCACAAATTCATTTTCTGACCTAGATATGTAATGTACTTGATATATGCTTCTTTAATCATCAGCACGATTTATTTATTTCTTCATTTTCGTTGCTTCCTCATCAATACAAATATCCAATTCTTCTCTTTTAAGATTTTCATAAGAATTGATCCGTACCCACGCACATTGCAGACATTTTATGCATTAACTATTATTTATTCAATATTCGTTTGCTATCTGGTTTAATTGTTTTATTGAACCCTTCGAACACGTTTCGACACATAATCGGAAGATAGGAGCTTTAGTCCTGCCACTAAATAATTTGGGACACTACATCTACGGTACAAGGTGGACAGTCACCAGAGCAAGCGAGCTATACAAACTTGAATTACCGCGGGAACTTAGTGGAATTCTAAGTGTTGGGAATTAAGAGCTTCTACAAGGATATACTGTTGATGGACTTAGTACTGCTATTTGAAAATTTGTGCTGCTACTGAAGATTGAAGAATATAAACTAATTCGTTAGTACTGCTAGTTAGTTTATTAGTACAGTTAGTATAAGAAGTTAGTACTGCTTATGTGATATGCATGAGATATATTAGGAATAGATATGCATGATCACTTAACGCGGTTTGTAAGCCTATTAGGGTTTTCTTAGTGTATAAAAGGAACCCTACGTCATAGTTAGAGATATGAATTAAACATAGAAAAGTAATAGCTATTTAGGCAAAACATATAGTTGTTTTGTGAATCATTCAATATATTGTGAGTTGAGAGAAAGATCTTGTGTTGCTATTGTTACATTGTTTAATTGTTCTTCTAGTGTATAAGATTATACACCGCATAATCTTTATATATTCTATAAGGTTTCTTTCATAGTTGTTTTAGATCTATCTAAGACAACTAAAGCTTTAACAAGCTAATCAAAGATCTGTTCAAACAGGATCAACAAGTGGTATCAGAGCTTGTGTTCTGAAACCTTGATCAAGAATAACTCTTTATTCATATAAAGAGATGGATCTAGAAACAGTCCAAAACAATGTTGTGGCAAAGTTACCCCTTCTAAAATAGGGTGACTATGAGACGTGGAGACTTATCATAGACAGTACTCGAATTCAAGACGTATGCTCTATAGATATCATAGAAAAGGACACATTCCTTCAATCCAGTAGCACAAACAACAACAAATGCCAGATGGCTACCTCTACTTCAACAATACCATGTCCTGTTACAATCTAGAAAGAATTGTCCAAAAGAAGAATGATGTAAAATCCAGAAGTATTTAGCTTAATGCACTTTCCAAAGAACATCAAATGACTTTAATCAATACAAGGATGCAAGACTTTGTTTTAAGCCAACAAACAGATTTTGGTGGCATTGATGCCACAAAAGAAGAATGAAAAAAAACACAAAAAGACACTTCTGAAGCAGATGTATGAGAACTTCAATGCCCCAAGCACAGAGTCACTTGACTCTATCTTTAACAGCTCAGAAAAATGTTAGCCAGTTACCCATCATGGTGAAAACATCTCTCAAGAAGATCTCAATTTAAAGTTCTTGAGAATTCTGCCTTCTGAATGGAACACTCATGTAGTGGTCTAGAGGAACAAACCAGATCTTGACACAATGAGTTTTGATGATCTTTACAACAATTTTAAAATTGTTGAACAAGAAGTCAAAAGAACTGTTACATCAAGCTTCAAATTCAGGCTCTCAGAATAGGCACTTTTTTACAACTCCTAGCAGTATTAATGAAGTTACTTATTGCAGATTTGTTCAATGTTAGTAACTGCTAGCTCTACACTTATACGATAGTACGTCATGATAAATAGCTTAACTTGAGTGATGCCACTGTCTATGCTTTTTTGGCCAATCAACCAAATATGTCTTAACTTGTTCATGAAGACCTAGAACAAATCCACGAAGATGATCTTGAAGAAATGGATTTGAAGTGGCAATTGGCACTACTGAGTATGAGAGCAAGAAAGTATTACCAGAGAACTGGGAAGAAGATCACTATCAATGGAAGTGATACTGCAGATATGACAAATCCAAGGTAGAATGTTTTAACTTTCATAAGATGGGACATTTTTCACGGGAATGCAGAGTCCAAGAACCAAAAAAAGCATGGCTAGAAATTCAAGACAACTCAAGAGACTATGAATGTTAAAGACAATTTCTTCTAAACAATGGTAGCTATGATGAAGCAGGTTTGATTGAGCTACTTGGCAGATGAGAAGTCCCAACAACTTGGATTTTAGGTTTTTTTTCTCAGATTCAGAGGTACATAATACTTGTTCTAACACTTGTCTTAAATCCTTTGAAACTCTTAAACCCAGCTTGATAATTTAAGAGTAGAATTTAATAAATCTGAGTTTAATCTAGCTACCTATAAAAGAGGTTTAGCTTCTGTAGAAGAACAACTTGTCTTCTACCAAAAGAATGAGGTTATGTTTTGTGACCAAATTGTTGTTTTAAAAAGAGATGCCTCATTTAAGGACTTAGAAATCAATGCTCTTAATATTCAGATAGAAAAATTTAAGAAAGAAAAAGAAAGCAATCAGATTAAAATGGACAATTTTGAAAATGCCTCTAAGAGCCAAGATAAATTGATAGGATCAAATTTTTGATAACAATAGAAAAGGTATGGGGTATAATGCTGTTCCACCTCCACCTACAGGCTTATTTGCACCCCAACTATTGATTTGTCAAACTCTGGTCTTAAGGAGTTTCAACAGCCTGAATTTGAAGGCTATAAACTTAAGGAAAATAAGGGTGTCTGTGTAAATTCATCAAATGAGATTAAGAAAACTACTGATGCCCCAATAATTGAAGATTGGGTGTCTGATTGTGATGAGGATGAGTCTGAAGTAAGGATATTAAAATCTGATAATGTTCAACAAAAACCTAAGCAAGCTAATCAACCTAGGAAAGTTAGTGAAAATCCTAGGTATAACAGAACAAACTGGAATGAAAAGAAAACTCAGAAATTAAGAGTTGGGTTTCAGTTTACAAAGAAAGCTTATTTTATGTGTGGGAGTCTTAACCATCTAATTAAAGACTGTGATTTTCATGATAAAAAGATGGTACAAAAACCTGTGTTGAACAATGTGAAAAAGGGGACTAGTCAAAGGGAAGTCAGACCAGTTTGGAATAATGCTATGAGGGTTAATCATCAAAATTTCTCTAATTATAGAAGGAATTTTGTTCCAACAACAGTTTTAACCAAGTCTGGCATAGTACCAGTTAGTGCTGCCATACCTATTAATACTGCTGCACCTAAATCCTTTATGAATGCTGCAAAAACTAGACCAAATGCTTTTCAGAAGTCACATTCACCATTTAGGAAACATTTTTACCAATAAACAACACTTAAAACAGAAATTTGAATGACAAAGTTAATACTGCTAAGATAAATTCTGTTAATACTACCAAGGGAAACAGAGTGACAAGTGCTGTTGGGTAACGAGGGATTAATGTTGTTAAGTCCTCAGCATGCTGGGTATGGAGACCTAAAATTAATGTTCTAGATCATGTCTCCAAAAACAGTGGATCATACATTAGTAAGAAATTTAACTATGTTGATCCAACAGGCAGACACAAGTCAGTAATGACTTGGATCCCTAAGAGAAACTAATTCTCTTGTGAGCAGTATGCAAAATGTTTTGAATTATGTTTCTTTGTGCTTAACATTTTGCAGGTTTAGAGCTTAAAGGTTATTTGATTAATAATGGATATGATGATTTGGTGAAAATGCTGTATGGTTGGAGTTAAGGGGAGGATATTGATGATATCATGAATGTCCTTTCAGTGTTGGTTGTATACCACACAACAAATGGTCATCAATTCACCATGTCTAACAGACAAGAAAAAAATTAGCTATTCCAGGGCAAACGGCAACTGGTAAAGAATTCTCAAATCCATTGATGGCTGATAGTTTGCCAAAAACTATACCTCCAACTAAGTTTGTGGGATGACTTGAGGTTAAATTTAGGAAGAAATGGGTCAAATGTAGTATTTTGGTTTGGTTAACAGTTGTTGACTTCTATTCATGGATTATGCATAAATATGGATCCTCATGAATTCTCACATGTCAATCTAGTTATTTCTAGTGTGTTTGTCATGAATAGAGACATGTTGTTGCATGAAATATGTAAGAAAAAAATTAATACTGATAGGCCAAATCTTATATGTGGTGCAAAAATATTAGACTGCTAAACAAAAGTTAATAACTGGCTAGCCTAGTATTAGTACTGTTGGTTACCGGTTACACTTTTGTGTCAATAACATATTTTCACTCTTTGAATATTACCGTGAGGTGATTTTACCAACTGATTCTGAGATATATAGGTTCTAAATTTAGGATAATTGTATACTTTTAACCTTATTACACAATTTCATTTAAGCTAAAGACTACAATTCGTTCGTTTATCTGCTTTTAAAACCTTATACACCCTCTATAAAATCTCAATTGCTTCTACCAAACACTAATTCATTCTAAATCGATCTTAACCCAGCACTCACATCAGTACTTTGCTCATATCTTATATACATGGCTAATATGGGACATCAGCGACAACATAACAAGGTGGCTTTCTTTAAAAGCCAACAGAAGTGAGGAAGTACCATCAGATATTAGACTTTTCTTGCTGGGTAGCCATATTAGGTATGCCTTAACTTCAAACCCTTACTATCTATGTTTCTCTATTAAACAGTTTTGGCAGACCTGCTACTAGTTTAAATAGGTCCAATGATGGAGAACAACAGATAACTGTCACAGTTGATGGGCATACAATTGCTATTACTGAAGCATCTGTTATGAGACATCTCTAATTAGCATATGTAGATGGTATTAGTTCATTGCCTAATACTGAAATTTTTGAACAACTCACTCTAATGGGGTATGTTTCTAATGATAATAAACTTACTTTTCAAAAAGGTAAATTTTCACCCCAATGGAGATTTTTGATCCATACCATCTTACATTGTAATCATTTGTTTAGCTACAAACAGGACTTTTAAGTTTTCAAAATTAATTATTGATGGTATGGTGAAAAATGTGGATAGTAAAACAAAAATTTTAATGTATCCACAATTTATACAAATGCTTTTGAATAAAAAGAAAAGGCTTCTTAAACAGCATAAAAACATATGTTGCTCCTGTTGCTTTGTCACACTTGTGATGATCTGTGTAAGTATTTCCTAGGTCATGAACGGATTACACGAACCCGTCGTCTATTTAATATTCCGTTAAGGCAACGCACAAGTAAGGTAGTATGAAGACTATTACAAGGCCCCTAAGAGTATATTAAATGCATGTGAAATAACTTAAGAGGGATCAACCATATAATGGGTAAGGTAGTATGAAGACTGTTACCGATGGTATCCTTTCTACACTACTCGCGTTTCCCTAGACATATCAACAGCGATACAGACAAAAGCTGGTTTTCTAAAGCCTAACGCGCACATTCATCAACAAGAAGCAACATCAAAAGGATCTACAACCTAAGTTTCATGCAATCATAGATAAATACAAAGGAGGGTTTAGCCTCGCATGTTATAAATAAAGCAAGAAGATAAACCAATCAAACAACACATAGACATATTGAATGATTAATGATAAATAACCTTACTTGACTAAAACATGGATTCAAGGTAGTACAATAGGGTTTTGAGGCCCTAAAAATGACCTATAAAGCTGCTAGAATGACTAGGGTTCGTCTCCCTAGGTTTATACAAAGTTACACACATAAAACCCTAAAAACGGATTTATATTTATAGAGATATCGATGCGACGACGTCACTTAGAAATCCTGACGCCGTCGCCACGTAGATGATTCTAGATCCTCTTTAAGTCGGCCACGTACTGACGCCATTGCAAAATTCCTGACGCCGTCACGAAATTCCTGACGCCGTCACTATATAGATCACGACGGCGTCTCTTTATGCCTGCGACGCCGTCTCTAGTCACTGTACGCATAAATCTTTAAGATATTTGGTGTAGGTCCGTAATCTTGTCCGTTTCTTCTCCAAATGAGCCCAAGTCATGTGTATTACCTCCAAAAGCCATCAAAGTGCTAAAAACCTGAAAACAAACGATTAAGCACGTAATCTGGGCATATTTGCATGATTTAGGGGGTTAAATGACCTCGATATAGTGTATAAAATTACACCTCATCAACAATTAATTCACCCATCTTGCTTAACATCTTTGACATATTGTTTTTTTAAAATATGCCTATTTCATCTATTAGTAATAATACCCTTGTTGCATTGATTAAATTCCCAGATGACTCTCTATAGTCTTTCATAATTCTTTACGTTCATTTCTTTTCGACCGTTACTATATTTTGATATTCTTGGCACCTGTCTCTATCCCACCATTATTAGGATCAATTGATTCTTTGTTTACTTGATTATTTGTACAAATGATTCTTCATACTCCCTTGCTTCGTAAATTATTTATGCAAATCATTCTCTACATTATTCTTTTGATCATTATTACATTTGTACATATGTTATTTCTACGTGCTCTCTTAAGCCGTTGACATACTCATATTTTACATGCTCGCGATATATTTATTGTTTCTTCATATACTCTCATTTATTCCTCTCGTGATGCTATGATCATTCTTCTTTCATGATCATGATTGTTTGCTGCCTTGTTCATAAAATATTTAATCTTTCTTTTAGGATTCTCTCATTCTGAGATATCAAACGTATTATAATCTCTTTGTATTGGCATTCACTTCCTTTGAAAAATTTTAATTTAATTGATTCCTCCATTCGCATTAATTATCGTCACAAATTCATTTTCTGACCTAGATATGTAATGTACTTGATATATGCTTCTTTAATCATCGGCACGATTTATTTATTTCTTTATTTTCGTTGCTTCCTCATCAATACAAATATCCAATTCTTCTCTTTTTAGATTTTCATAACAATTGATCCGTACCCACGCACATTGCAGACATTTTATGCATTAACTATTATTTATTCAATATTCGTTTGCTATCTGGTTTAATTGTTTTATTGAACCCTTCGAACACGTTTCGACACATAATCGGAAGATAGGAGCTTTAGTCCTGCCACTAAATAATTTGGGACACTACATCTACGGTACAAGGTGGACAGTCACCAGAGCAAGCGAGCTATACAAACTTGAATTACCGCGGGAACTTAGTGGAATTCTAAGTGTTGGGAATTAAGAGCTTCTACAAGGATATACTGTTGATGGACTTAGTACTGCTATTTGAAAATTTGTGTTGCTACTGAAGATTGAAGAATATAAACTAAGTCATTAGTACTGCTAGTTGAAATAGTTAGTACTGCCAGTATAAAATGATAGATCATTAGTACTGCTAGTTAGTTTATTAGTACAGTTGGTATAAGAAGTTAGTACTGCTTATGTGATATGCATAAGATATATTAGGAATAGATATGCATGATCACTTAACGCGGTTTGTAAGCCTATTAGGGTTTTTCCTTAGTGTATAAAAGGAACCCTACGTCATAGTTAGAGATATGAATTAAACATAGAAAAGTCATAGCTATTTAGGCAAAACATATAGTTGTTTTGTGAATCATTCAATATATTGTGAGTTGAGAGAAAGATCTTGTGTTGCTATTGTTACATTGTTTAATTGTTCTTCTAGTGTATAAAGATTAGACTCTGCATAATCTTTATATATTCTATAAGGTTTCTATCATAGTTGTTTTAGATCTATCTAAGACAACTAAAGCTTTAACAAGCTAATCAAAGATATGTTCAAAAGGGATCAACAAGTGGTATCAGAGCTTGTGTTCTGAAACCTTGATAAAAAAGAAACAAACTTGAAGAACTCTTTATTCACACAAAGAGATGGATTTAGAAACTGCCCAAAATAATGTTGTTGCAAAGTTGCCCCTTCTAAAATAGAGTGACTATGAGATGTGGAGACTCAGAATAGAGCAATACTTTTAAATACAAGACAATGCTCTATGGGACATCATAGAAAATGGCAATTCCTTCAATCCTGTAGCACGAACAACAACAAATGCAGATGGTACCACTACTTCAACAATACAAGGTCCCGTTACTACTGAAGAGAAGGTCCAAAACAAGAATGATGTAAAAGCCAGAAGTATGTTGCTAATGGCACTTCTAAATGAACATCAATTGACTTTTATTCAATACAAGGATGCCAAAACTTTGTTTGAAGCCATACAAATTAGATTTAGTGGCAATTATGCCATAAA
>BQNB010098486.1:0-25143 GCA_026074375.1 Tanacetum coccineum
AAAGAAGTGGATTATGAGATTCTTGACAGAAAATATCCAATCATTGACTGGAAGACAGAGTGTCTTGGAACAAAACCACAACCTGATGAAGCTAAATCTATTGAAGAGATCAATTTGAATGTGGTAACAAGAAGTAATGGACAGCAAAGACACTTTAGTGTTTTAACATCAGTATTGTCCATATTTGATAGAGAAGATCTAAATGCTGTTTATCAACTGGTAATGAATAAATACCAAGATGAGATGCCTGAAGGTTTTGAAAGAGTTCTTTGGGGAGATTTAATGGTTTTGTTCAATCCTGATGAACAAGATGAGTTTTGGAACTCACAGCATGAATGGAAAATAATCAGTTGGAAGTTGCACAGTTCCTCAGGAGTACACACTTTGATGACTAATGAAGGAGTAGTCATACATATGCTAACAGAGAAGAAGTATCCTTTAAAGAAGGAAATACTGGTGCAAATGCTAAATTTAAGATTAGAGTCTGAAGAAGAAAGTACAATGGCATTGGAATTGATAAGATTTATCAAGAAGGTACTTGCTGACTTAGAATCTAAAGAACAAGACTGATGGAAGTGAGAAGGGATTGAGTGTTGGCTAACCACCACACAACAAATGGTTATCAATTCACCATGCTTAACAGGCAAAAGAATTGGCTAGTCCACAAGCAAACGGCTTGGGGTAAAGACTTCTCAAATCCGTTGATGGTTTACAATTTACCAAAAATTGTAAGGTAATCAACTCACCTTGCTTCTTGGTGAAGAGTTGGCTAGTCCGAGATCAAACAGTTCTTGGTAAAGACTAATCAAATCTGTTGATAGCTGATAGTTTGCTAAAAACTATATGGTTTATCAATGCACCATGTTATTACAATGAAGCATTGGCTAGTCCAAACTCAAACGGTATTTGGTAAAGACTAATCAAATCCGTTGATGGTTGACAGTTTACCAAAAACTGTATGGTAATTAACTCACCATATTCTTAGATGAAGAGTTATCTATCCCAGAGCAAACGGCTACTGGTAAAGGAACATCAAATCCGTTAATGGCTGGTAGTTTGCCAAAAACTACAAATCCAACTTAGTTGGTTTGCAGGATAAAGATGTTGCTTTGTAGCTGAAAAGATGTTGCTGAAATTGCTGAAAAGTCAAAGTTGCTGCTAAAGAGGGATAGAGAGTACAAGATTAAGAAAAGATAAAGAATGTTTGGATACATCCTCTGTGAAGCTTAAAGGATTGAAGAAACATGAAGTTAAAATAGTTTAACATTCATGTTTAAGGGAGGATTGTTAGGATTAATGTTTTCTTAACTTAGTACCGACAGTACAATAGTTAGTACCGACAGTTATACTTAGTACCGACAGTACAAAGTGTTAGTACTGCTGGTTAGTTAGTACCGTTAGTAGTAAAATAGTTAGTACCGATGAGAAGATATTTAAAAGATATTTGTGAGATATTTGTCAGAAAGTCATGTAAGACTTTTAGGGTTATCCTTGGTCTATAAAAGGATAACTATTGACATAGTTAGAACATACATGAAATATATGAAATAGACAATTACAAATCACATATCATATCATAGTTAGCAATCTGTAACTCTCAAGAACATTTTAACAAAGTTGTTATTCAGTTAATCATTATTCTTCTTAGTACTTGTGTTAAGATTCCGCATTAACATATTGTATTCAAGTCATTGTTTCTACATAGTCAGTTGTATTTATACATCTTGGCTATCATCCTTTATAGGCTGCAAAGATCCATTCAGTTTAAGGAACCACAAGATCCATGGATTTTGATATAGGGAATGAACACATAGATGGATCTAGTTTGTTTCTTCTTGATCAAGGTTTCAGAACACCTGCTCTGATACCACTTGTTGGTTCCAATTGAATGGATCTTTTGTTTTGTTTAGATAAATCTAAACAACTAGATTAGAAACCTTGTGATGTATATATAAAGACTAAGCGGAATTAACCTTTATATACTCAGAAGAAACAATCAAACAATGAACACAGAACTTTTACTATATTAAATAGATCACAAAACAACTATATGTTTTGCCTAATAAGTAACTTATGAATTCTGTATGTTAATCTGTATATGTGATTTCTAATAACTATGCCGTAAGGGTTCCTTTTATATACCAAGGAAAACCCTAATAGGCTTACAAAACGCGTTAAGAGATCATGCATATCTATTCCTAATATAACTCGTGCATATCTCATAAGCAGCACTAATAAACTAACTAACAGTACTAACTATATACTAATAGTACTAACATTGTACTGGCAGTACTAACTATAACTAACAGTACTAAGTCTTCAGCAACATTATTTCATAGAAGCTCTTTAATTCCCAACATGCCACTTCATTCCCAGAACATTATGTAAAGATACATAACTATTATACTATATTATACCATAAATAACTTATGTTATTTACAACTGGGTTGTTAACAGAACGATGTCTTCTCCCAACCACTCTACTTCTGATATTAAGGATGCTTTTTCCTCTATGAATATTCTTAACTATACTTCGGTCTCATCGGATTATTTCCCAACTTCATCGGAAATCAGTTCTTTTAACTCTTTGGAAAACACTAAAGATAATATGATCCCACCAGTATTCTCACCTTTCTACAATAATCCTTGTTTAAAGGACGTACAAGCATTTTATACTAAGGAATCACCTATTTCATCACCAGATCCTATTACTCCACCAGCTGTTTTAACTCCATCTCCGGTATTACCACCATCACTACTATTTGATCCCCGATATTTCTTTGTTCCTGAAGAACTATTACCACCTAAGAAGCAAATCCATCCCCCATCTTCTTCCTCAACTACGTTATCTAATTCATCTCGGAATCAAACCTGTGATTTGGTATCACCATCTTTCTCAGTTTATACTCCTACCCCACCTCAAATATTTGAAATAGGAAAAAGTTCAATTAAGATGCATCTGAAACATCATGAGGAACAAATCAAAGATATTTTGAATTACTTAGATGAACTCTCTTTTCACCACATTGAGAAAATGGAAGAAGGACGTATTAATAGAATGATCATACGAAGAAATGGTAACGAACTAAAGACCGAACTTAAGAGAATCCGTACTCAGATTATCAAACTTCACAAGAAGCAATTAGGGAAAAAGGATAAGATTGCCTTTACTCACTACAGAATTTACAATCTTGAACAAATCATTGAGGAGATCTAAGATCGTCACCAAATAAATCAGGAAGATCTTTAGAATGTCATCTACAAGCTCAAAATCAACAAACTATCAGACTAGTTATAACTTCATTCTAGCCACGGGATGTGTGGTATAAATAAAAACACTTGTCAAATCTTAACTATGTACAGTACTAAGACAAGTTGTTCTTAATACAAAGGAAAATCCCATTACCTTGTTGTTTCATAAATACCAACTTATATCTCTTTCATCATAATCCCTGTTATCATCATTTGCATCATTATCTCCGTCTCCATCATTATGAATCATACCATAACCTCTAGATGCTTATAAGTGCTTAAAATTAAAAAATAAGCATTACTCTTTAAGCATTTTTAGCATCACATTTTCTTTTAAGTATTACCTTTCAAAACTTGTAATATCATTCTTACTACGTGTTGTCTTATGTTGATAGAATGCCTCCCAAAAAGACGTCAACATCCGAAACACCAGCCATAACTTTAGCTGCCATCCAGCAACTGATTACTGATGTCATTTCCTCAGCTCTGAAAGCACAAGCTGCAACAATAGCAAGTGCTAGTAATCCCAACAAGAACACCGGACCTACTGGAACTCCTATAGCAAAAACATGAAACAATAAAGAGTTTGTTAGCTGTCAACCTTTCTACTTCAATGGTATGGAAGTGGCAGTTAGCCTCATTCGCTGGTTTAAGCGGACTGAATCGGTATTTTCTCGTAGCAGCTATGCCGAGGAAAACAAAGTGACATTTGCTACCGGTACTTTAACCGATGATGCCCTGTTCTGGTGGAATTCATACGCTCAACCCATTGAGCTAAATCAAGCCAATCAAATCACTTGGCCTGAATTGAAAAGGCTCTTAACCAATAAGTATGGCCCTCGAACTGAAGTCAAGAAAATGGAAGACGAATTTTACAACTTAGTTGTAAAAGGAAATGATCTTAAGACTTACATTAGGAGATTCCAGGAATGAGCCATCTTATGCCTAAATATGGTACCAAACACCGAGAAACTTATGGAAGTTTTCATTAGTGGATTGCCCAGAAGTATTGAAGGAAATGTTACTACCTCGAAGCCTCAAACTTTGGAGGAAGCCATCAACATAGCCCGGAGGTTAATGGATCAGATAATGAAGCATGATTCTGTGCAAGAAACCAATAATCACAAACGAAAGCTTGAGGATAAGAGAAACATCATCAACAACAACAACTATCATAATAACTATTATAACAACAACCATAACAATGATTACCACCAACAGCAGAATAGAAGGCAAGAAACCTTCAAGACTTATGCTGCCACCAATGGGTATACTGGGAATCGTCCCTTGTGTGAAAGGTGCACCCTGCATCACATAGGACCCTGCACTGTCAAGTGTCGAACTTGCAACAGGATAGGTCATCTGACCAAGAATTGCATAAACAAAAGACCAACCACTAAAAACAACCTACAATCAGTATCCATAACTTGTAATGTCTGTAGAGAGAAAGCACATTATGCAAATCAGTGCTCAAAAACAAACAACAGGGCTACAGGAGGGCGTACTTAGAGACAAGTTTGCTTTTGTTCACTCTAGGATTTCTAATCTAGAAACAACTCTCGAAGATATTCAAGTTCATCACCAGAATCTTCAGAAACATACTTCATAAGTCTGAAAACCCCAAACATCAAACTACAATCCTTGTCGTTTGTTGCTTTTATCTAGAATCTTATCACGAGACACGTAGCATAAGTATCAGCTCTTTTAAAGTTTCATATGTAAAGTTATCCATGAAATAAATAAAGTGATGATTCCGTTACATCTTGTTATCTGGTGATATCAAAACTCGACATCATTTGTCAATTCCATTAATTCCATTATGTTCAACTCTGAATACTCTCCTCATAACTTTGAAACATAAATTATCATCCTCGACTATATGGGCGTCAGTACAATTAATATCTCCATATTTTTCTTACCTTTCATGATCATATCATTTCTGTACATTACCGTTTTGATATCATGTTTTATGCTTAGGTAAGATGATTTATGATCATCTTATTGAAATGAATTAGGACGCTTCTTCATTTGAATAAGGAAATTATAAATCTCTGAACTATGAATTTATAAATTCTCAGTTACAAGGATTTGGACGCTTCTCTTTGTAAGTGACAAATTATAAATAAGTAGGCTTAAGTATATAGCATACGTACAAACAAGTTTCTTTCAATCCGTTTGTACAAATAATTCCTTTTCTTCACTTATCATTATCATTATTACCTTTATCATCTGTTCATTTCCAAATCTGTATCCCACATGATTAGCAACTCTCTTACAAATTCATAATCATTCCTTGACATCTCTCCGGCATTTCGACTAAATCTCGGGACGAGATTTCTGTAAGGGGTGGAGACTATAACAACCCAGAATTTTCATCAAATGCAAAATCAACCTATTTTATTATGATCACAATTGTACGGGGAAATTTTTCGCTTTATTACATTACTTGCATTACCAATATCTCAATATGCAATGTAACTTGCATAACTAAAGTAGACGAGCTCACGCAACCTACCTATGCCATCTATATCTATTTATATGTCAAGCAAACATCATAACATATCAAGTCGATATCTTAATATCATTATTACAAAGTACATTACTCATATAATGTACCATTCGCAACGTTATATCAAAACGGGCTTTAAACCGTTATCGTATACCTCTAAACCCTAATTCCATGAAGAGTTAACATCTAAAATGAATGTACAAGCTACTAAAGCATATGTACAAGTAACATAACATCTCATTTGAAATATAAACTTCCTCCAAGTCAAAGTACAAGTCCTTAAAAGCTCAATGTACAAGTCATTAAGCATGACATCCAAAATAGCCGTTTTACCTCCGTTTTCCTAAGGAATTCCGTACAATCTATTAAGTACAAGTTAAAAGCAAGTAATGAACTTCATTTACATTCCATATTCATTCTCATTTCATAAGATTCCATGAAATCAAAACAAGAAACCCTAAACCGAGCTAGTTTCTAAACCATAACCCGTTTCTTGGTTTTTATCCGTTTTAAACCTAAACCATTAATCAAATAAGTTGTAAATACTTAATTTACAATATTACAAATCCTATTTCATCATTATAACATCATTATACATGAATTAAATCCTAGAAACCCTAAAACAAAACCCTAATCTAGTTCTAAACCTAAAACCTAAAACTAGGCCCTAGTTCAGAATCAGATCAGTCTATAAAACATAGGATCTGGGCAAATCAATAGGTTCTGGGTATTAAGTGAAAACACTAGGTTGTAGCCCTATGTCTTGTGATCATTTTGCCGGTGGAATCAACCCGATTCGACGTCGGATGAATTAGTTATAGCCAAAATGGCAAAGGTGCGCAGATTCTGTACACCTGTAGTAAATGGCTATTATCTCTAAAATTTTGTATAGTAACCCCTAAATATGTAAAACTAAACATTGTATAGGACTTAAATATCTAACAATGGTCACTGGTTTGAGCTTCAACGGAGTTACGGTTTGCAAATGGCAACCATTTTACCAAGACTAATGTTGGCTGTCCAAAAACAGCCATGTATAAATCAAACCAAACACCCCTAAAACGTCTAGAACCACCTCCACCTTGCACCATAGCATTCCTTACTCATCCCATAGCCTTTCCACATCACCCTATAGCTCCCACACATGTCCTCACTTGGTCTCTTAGCATCCTTAGTCACCAAGTTCCAAAATTACTATAAATAGGGGTGTTATGCCTCCATTTCAAATCATCCCCCACTTCCTCCTCTATAACCCATCATAGCAGAAATCATTTGCTCTAATAAGATCCTAAGAGATCCTAAGAAGTCTCAAGAACATAAGTGAAGCAAAAGAAACCAAGAAAAGAAGCCCCGGAGTTGTTATTATAGGCGTACGAAGCTAAAAGTCCCGATTCTGACCCATTTCTAAGCTATAAGCTCAATACCAAGTTCTCTAAGATTATATTCTGTATTCATACCCTTATAATGTTCATATGATCATGCTAAAATCATAATATAAAGCTTTTAACTCAAAAACCTATGTGTTATACCTTTTTGATCCAAAACCGTACACCCGAAACCCTAATTTCATGTTTTTGCTTAATCTATAAGCTAAGCTTGTAAACTATTTTTAAATCTATCCCAATAGCTTAACTAACCATAAAATAATATCTTTGATAAGTCATGAAATAATTTGAGCTTAAAACCCGCGCGTTTTCATTTTAAAACCCTAATATGACCCGTTTTGCTTCCTAGCTTAACGAATCGTTATTTTTAACTTTCATTATGTTAAACCTTCATATTTTAGTTATTATAACTATAAATGTCAATTGAAATGTTAAATAAGCTGCATGACAATTTTGGACATGTTTTGTACAAATTATCCATGCAAGGGGTAATATAATCGTAACTTTCAGAAACTTATAACTAAAAGGACTAAAAAGTGTCATTTATCAAAGTTATAACTAACAAGGATCTATTATTGTCACTTTTAAAGTAAAGGATTACTCGGTATATCTTTTAAACTTGAGGGACCAAAGTCATAAAGTGCAAACTCCAAGGGTATATTAATGCACTTTTCAAACTCAAGGGTCTAAAAAATGTAACCATTTGAAAAAGTATAAAACACATTCAACAATACAAGACATACTTTAATTAACGCATGAGAACGTGCTTTAACATTTCTAGATATTGAATAAAATGCTAAAACTGCTTATGTTATAACTATTATATCATTCATCATCGATGTGCTTTCAAAAGTCATGTCCCAGATTCATATCATACCACAATACTAGGGAACTTCATATTAAGAAGTTTCATCTTGGTATTACGTTCTGATTGAGTTGTTGGGTTTACGATTTAAAGTGCCCTAGCTCCTCAAACGTTACTGAAATGACTTCTGAAATTATGATGAGGCCCGAACGTGTTAGATAATCTTTATATCAAAATCAACATCAATATTCAAAAATTACATATTTAATCAAACAAAGACTTAACATATATTCACAGGTTGCCTGTGACGAAGCCGTTACTATTCATTTCATATACATTGCTATCAATTTCCCTATAACAGTCAGGTGATTTCATAGCCGCGCATTTTTAATAATTTTAAAAACCCTCTAGGGGATACATGCTATAAACATGAATGAAATTATTTCTTTATGCTATTTCAATTTAGTATTGCCTAAGTAACTGCTTTGCCTTTAAGTCCCCATAATCATGAACCGTTAATTACTCTTCGTAGTAAGCGAGAATGATGTGACTAGATCTATTTGGGCTGGACTCCCCGTTGGTGTACCCAGTTACGTTGAACCAATGCACATCATTAGAAATCAAGCGGTAATTGGCAAAGGAACCCACAGGGGCTATAAGTATCACACCATACCCCTAAGGCTTTCCGGATTCATGCAAATGGCAATAATAAATATGTTTTTCAATAACGGTGTATATCAACTAAGCCCAATATCGCACTTTTGCCATTCAAATTTATTAAACTTAAACCTATGGATTACTCAAACCCTATGTGTTGCTTTTTAGCGATGTTTTATCTCAGGTAACTAATGGCACTAAGTTGGCGAGGACATGAAGAATGGAAAAAACCGTTTATCAATTACACTTTATTTGTATTGATTTTGGGAACCTCTCATTTTGTAAAAACACTGAAAAATAATGAATGATAACTTATTTTCCATAAACTACACTTTTTAATTCGTATTCTATGATTGGTGACTGTTGAACATTGAAGTAATACCCCCATTATAGCTTCCGCTGCTAAACAGTAATATGGGGGTGTTTACAGATTTGTATCAAGATCCTACATTATAGAGAACAAGGTTGAAACTTAACTAATAACTACTTTTTCTTTTTTCCTCCAAGAAAGTCCTCCGAGATGCTATATCTTCTGAAAGGTATGTAACAGATACATAACTATTATACTAATTATATAGAATAACATTATATTACTATATGGTTACAGTCATGTCCTTCGTCCCAATGTCTGTTCCTACTATCCACTTTCATCAGAGTTTCGCATGGAAAATAGCTTTTTTTCCAACGTATGAATATTCATAACTATTACTTCAACTACTTCGGGTAGCACTAATCTTTTAACTCTTCAAAGATTCTTGGATGGTAATGATCCCGCCAACATTCTCACTTTTCTATTAATAAATCCAGTATTTAGAAGAACGTACAAGCATTTTTATGCTAAAAGAATACACCTATTCCCCACCCAGATCAAGTAACTCCCACCAGGCTATTTTAACTCCATTTCCGATATTACCACCTTCACTACTGTTTAAAATACGCTCGATATATCTTGTTCTAAAGAATAATTACCACCTAAGAAGCAAATTCATCCCCCTTCTCTTCTTTATTAAGCTACGTTATTAAATTCATCTGCTGAAGCAAGCCTGTACCTAAGCATCACCATACAGTCTCAACTTATACTCCTAAAACTCACCTAGATATATGAATTAGGGAAATACCTCTAATAAGAATGCATGCAAACACCACGAGAAATAAAAACTGAAAGTGCATCCTGAATTACTAGAAGAACCACTCTTTTCACTGTATTGAGAAAAATGAAAGCAATATTTGTAAATGATTGGATAATCTGCCAAGGTATTTTGATCAAGTGAAACCAAACATAGGAAGCCGGCTACAGAAGCAAGCATATGGGACAGAAGAGACAAGAATTCTCTTTTTCGTTTGTTTGCTTTAGGATTTCTTAGAAATAACCCTTGAGGATATCCAAGATCGCCCATCAACTATAAATGAAGAATTCTTATGGACCACACTTCATAAACTACCAAGTACTCACTAGAACGAGAACCTTATCCTTATATTTTTTTTTATCTAAGGACACGTAGTATAAGTAGCAACACCTGTCAGATCTTAGGTTATGTAAGATAAGTATTCTATAAATAAAGTTGAAATTCCATTTTACCTTACCATTTCAATATCATATATGTCATTTCTTGTTATCTCCGTCTTCATCATCAATTAACTAGGCCACCACCCGATTATCCCTTCAATGAGTTTATCTATGCAGAGTTAGATAACTCATTATAAATCATACTACCACCACTGGAAAGTGAACTAATCCCGAGGAATCTAATAAGTCAAATGCTTGTTTGAACGTTCATATCTGAAAATCTTAAATTCCAAAACTTCCTGTTATATCCTACAATGTAATATCAAGGAATATGTTATTTCTTGTTAGAACTCACACAATGATATTCACTATCACTAAAGTATGAAATTTTTAATTTTTATACAATAAATAGTGATATGACTATCATTATATGCGATTCTATTACGTGTTATCTTATGTTTGATAAAATGCCTTCCCAAAAGATGTCAACATCTGAAGCAGCAGTCCTGACCATTTACCATCGAAAACTATTACTCATACGTGCCATAGTTTATCTGGAAGGCACAACTGCAATAGATGCAAGTACAAAGCAATCCCAACTCTTAAACTAAAAAAACTCCTGTAGCAATGAAAATGATCCTTACAAAGAAGGTTTACAAGTTACCAACTTGTCTACTTCAATGGTACGGATGGAGCGATGGTCTCATTCGCTGGTTTATAAACGGACAGAATCGCTATTTACTCGTAGCAAATGTGCCGAAAGAACAAGTGAGATTTGCTGTTAGTACCCTCACTAAGGAAGCTTTGTTCTGGTGGAATTCCTTTACCCAGTCTATTGGAATAGAAGAAGCCTATAAGATCACCTGGTCTGAATTTAAAAGACTCTTGATAGAAAAGTATTGTCCTCAAACCGAGATTAGGAAAATAGAAGAAGCCATTACCATGACCCAGAAGTTAATAAAGCATGTAATGAAACACAACTCTGTACAATAAACCAATAACCATAAACGGAAGTTTGATGATAAAAGAAACACCACCGACAATAACAACTACCCCGATGACCGCAACAACAACAACTACTCCAACAATCGCAACAACAACAACTATCAAAATAACCACAACAATCACAACCACCACCAACAGAATAGAAGACAAGAAACTATTAGTACTTACCCTGCCAAAGGATACATTGGATACATTCCCTTATGTACAAGATGCACCCTGCATCACACAGGAGTTTGCACTATCAAGTGTCAGATTTGCAACAAGATAGGTCATCAAACTAGGAAATGCAGAACCAAAGGACCCTCGAATTACTAGATTAGATCCTAGTTATAGCTATGTTAGAACCTAACCACGGGGTGTGTGGTATAAATAAAAAAACACTTGTCAAATCTTGACTATGTAAAGTATAAAGGCAAGTTGTTTACGATATAATACAATTCTGTTTTATACCTCACTATTTCATAGTACCGTTATCTAGGGTCGCCTTCTGACTTTGTAAAACCTACCTTTCAAAATTAATCTTATTTCAGCATCATCATTGGTATGGATTAATTATACAAGTATCATGCCAACATTTTCTGCGACAAGAAAGTCATCCACATTCCTATCAACAGTAAAACTTTGATCACTCGAAGTGACCAAAACAAAACCTGACTAAATCTTATATCCTGTATAAAAACCAAAAGGTATATATCCAGGATATCTGTTTTTCTTCTTATCCTTCAAAATATATATCAATCACCGGGAGTTGAATAAACTTACCTATCATCCAAAATCAATGACTTATTTATCAACTTCAAGGATCAAAGCGTTTACCCTCAAAAATCGACTTAAGATCAGATCTATCAAAAATCAGAGTAAGGAATGAAGATATCCAAGACTACTGCTTTTCATAGAACGAGATATTGGCACATAAAATTCCAGTAATTTGGTTAAATTAACACGCTACACAATAGACAAGGATCTCAAGAATCAGGTGTGTAAATCATACTTAGACAATATTCATAATAGTGTTCATCATGATAATCTTAACTACTCTTATAACAAAGAAGAACACACAGACATCTGGAAAATAATTTTGAAATTACTCAGAAGGGAGGAATTGTATGCCGAATTCTCCAAATGTGATTTCTGGATCGGTATCGTGTGATTTAATGTCTCATTATCCTTCTCATAGTTTTATCTTCTACCTAATACTGTTTTAATATCATGTTTTATGCTTAAATAGGATGATTTATAATCATCTTATTGAAATGAATTAGGACGCTTCTTCATTTGAATAAGGAAATTATAAACCTCCAAACTACGAATTTATAAATTCTCAATTACAAGGATTGGGACGCCTCTGTTTGTAAATGACAAATTATAAATGATGGGCTTAAGTATGACATTCGTACAAACCAGTTTCTTTCAAATCCGTTTGTACAAATAAATTCCTTTTCTTTATTATCATTATTACCTACCTTTTCATATTACGTGTTAAGTATCTAGTCCATCAATACTGTTTCATTTCCAAAGATTTATATCCAACATGATTTGTAACTCTCTTACAATTCATACATCAATTCTTAACATCACTCCCAGCAATCACCTAAATCTCGGGACCAAAATAATTTAAGAAACTATTAAAAATCTGAGGCAAATTCGTCCAACACTTGCAAGCTTGAAACGACAAGAAGTTACGCCCAAAGTGAGGCGAAAGCCTGTCAAACCTTCCAAGTTGGTCAATCGGTTTATGTTTGAAAGCATCAACCTCTCGCAAAGATATCTTTCTATACCGGAAATGAAGAAAGCCTTAACCGCCCGATACATTGGACCATATTCAAAATTCTTAAATGAATTAACCCAGTGGCGTACAAACTAGAGCTTCCTAAAAAGCTTAGTAGTATCTACATTTCTAATCTCAAGAAATGAAGAAAGCTTAATCCCCCGATACATTGGACCATTCAAAATTCTTAAACGAATTAACCCAGTGGCGTACAAACTAGAGCTTCCTAAAAAGCTTAGTAGTATCCACATTTCTAATCTCAAGAAATGCTTATCCGATGAATCTTTCATCATTCCAATAAAAGAACTTTAAATCGCGACGACAAACTCAAACTTTGTAGAAGGACCCAATGGAAATTATGGAACGTGAAAACATCTACATATCGAAGTCCGTATTCCAATAATCAAATGCTGAAACTTTAAAAGTGCGACCAGAAGTTTACATGGGAACGCAAGATAAACTTCGAGCTAATATCCCTCATCTGTTTTTCATCAACTCTTCGAATTCGATAAAATTCTCGGGACTAGAATTTCTTCTTGTAAGGATGTGGGACTATAACAACCCATAATATTCGCAATGTACTTACCCATACTATTAAGTTGATGATGTACAATCTATCAATTATATATGAACTCACCTTTTTCAGGGAAATTTTTCGCTTTATTACATTACTTACTTTGCCAATATCTCGATGTATAACATTTCTTGCATAACTAAAGTTAACGGGCTCAGGCAACCTACATATGGCAATCCTATCTTCATATATGTCAAGAAATCATCATAATATATCAAGTCAATATCATAATATCATTTTTACAAAGTACATTATTCCTATAATGTACCATTCGCAACGTTATATCAAAACGGGCTTTAAACCGTTATCGTATGCCTTTAAACCCTAATTCCATGAAGTTATCGATAACTTGAGTTTACACGAAAAGATTTTGAGTTTCCGGGGTTCCGTTTGGTCAAAAACGCGAAAAATGCAATTTAAAAGATAAAGCCTTAAAATTAATATCGGAAGTGATTAAAAATCACGAAACACTCAGGAAAGTTAATATAACACATATAATGCCTAAAATAATTTATAACCGATGCCGGAACGCGTTCGGTGACGTTTCTCAGTTTTTACGCAGTCTAGTTCCTCGGTAAACTGTCAGATTTAAACGTAACGAATAAGATTTAAAGTAGAATGACCGGAGTGGGTCGGAATACTAACCGGGAATTTACGGGGTGTGACATAAACCATAACCCATTTCTTGATTTTTATCCGTTTTAAACCTAAACCAATAATCAAATAAGTTGTAAATACTTAATTTACAACATTAAAAATCCTATTTCATCATTATAACATCATTATACATGAATTAAATCCTAGAAACCCTAAAACAAAACCCTAATCTAGTTCTAACCCTAAAACCTAAAACTAGGCCCTAGTTCAGAATCGGATCAGTCTATAAAACATAGGATCTGGGCAAATCAATAGGTTCTGGGTATTAAGTGAAAACACTAGGTTGTAGCCCTATGTCTTGTGATCATTTTGCCGGTGGAATCAACCCGATTCGACGTCGGATGAATTAGTTATAGCCGAAATGGCAAAGGTGCGCAGATTCTGCACACCTGTAGTAAATGGCTATTATCTCTAAATTTTTGTATAGTAACCCCCAAATATGTAAAACTAAACGTTGTAGAGGACTCAAATATCTAACAATGCTCACTGGTTTGAGCTTCAACGGAGTTACGGTTTGCAAATGGCAACCATTTTACCAAGACTGATGTTGGCTGTCCAAAAACAGCCATGTATAAATCAAACCAAACACCCCTAAAACGTCTAGAACCACCTCCACCTTGCACCCTAGCCTTCCTTACTCAGCCCCTAGCCTCTCCACATCACCCCCATGTGTCCTAACCTAGTTATCAAAGTTTCTTGGCCTCTAAGGGGCGCATACTCTTCATTTCAAATCATCCCCCACTTCCTCCTCTATAACCCATCATAGCAGCAATCCTTTGCTCAATATGTATTATAAAAGATCTTAAAAAGTCCCAAGAACATAAGTGAAGCAAAAGAAACCAAGGAAACAAGATTGAGAGTCGTTATTCTAGGCGTACGAATCTAAAAGTCCCAATTTTGACCCGTTTCCAAGCTATAAGCTCAAACCCAGGTTCTATCAACTTCATACCTGCTACTACACCCTTATGATGTTCATATGATCATACATAAGCTCTTGTTAAAGTTTCATAACTCAATTCATGCTCATTTTCCATTTTGATCCAAAACCGTACACCCGAAACCCTAATTTTACGTTTTTCTTAAAACTAAATGTTATAATGGTTAAATATTGTTATAATCCATCCTAACATGCTTAATTAATGTTAATATAACCACTTTATTGATTATTGAAGGAATTTGATCTTAAAAAACCGCGCGTTTACGTTTTGAAACCCTAATTTGACCCGTTTTGCTTCCTAGCTTAACGAATCGTTATTTTAAACTTTCGTCATGTTAATAAACCTTACCTAATTTTATGCTTATATTAATAAGCTATAACCTGCAAATGTCTTTTGGAATGTTAAAATAAGCTTGCATGGCAATTCGGACTTGTTATTAAACAAAGTATTCCCTTCAAGGTGTAAATTATCGTAACTTCGGAAACTTAAAACTAAAAGGGCCTGAAAATGTCCTTTTCATCAAAGTTAAAACTATAGGGGTTCAATTATGATCACTTTCTAAAGTGACAAGGTTAGCTTTTGTATATCTTTTAAAACCTTAATAGACCAAACACGTTAAAAGGGCAAACTCCAAGGGTATATTTTGCCATTTTTCATTCTCAAGGGTCTAAAATGTAACATTTTGAAAAAGTATAAAAATATATTCAAAACATTACAAGACATAACTTTAATTAACACTTGACGTGCTTAACATTTCCAGATATTGAATAAAACACTTAAAACCGATTATGTTCTAACCATTATATCATTCATCATTAATGTGCCTTTATAAATCAGGTCCCGGATCTCTATTGTACCACAATACTAGGGAGCTTCATATTAAGGGGTTTTCTATGATAATGTATCGTTTGAACAACTCTGATTTTAAATGAATGATAATGTATCGTTTGAACAACGTCTCTTTTGAGTCGTTTTCTATGATTATGATTGTTGTTTCGATGAAGTAATACCCCAGATTAGCTTCCGCTGCTATATTTGTAAAAATAGGGGTGTTACAAATTGGTGTCAGCGCCATGGTTATAGAGAACAAGGTCAAAACCTTAACTATAACCACATTTCTTTTTCTAGCCATCAAGGCCCTCCGTGCCACTACTTTCCCTGAATTGCGAAGATTCCACTACTTTTCTGAATAGTAATACATAACTACTATACTATTATATAAATAACTTATGTTATTTACTACTAGGTTGTTCCAGTCATGTCTTCATACCCTCATTCTACTATCGTCCCATCTGATTCTGATACTGAAGATGCTTTTTCCTCCATGAACATTCTGAACTATTTCCCAGCCTCACCGGGAAACATTTCTCCTAACTCTTCAGACGATTTCACTAAGTATCTTTTGGACATACTATTCTTCCCACCTTTACATGATAATCCGTATGTACAAACATATGATGCCATTCCACCACCCCAAGTTATTATGGCTCTACCAGCTATTGTACCTCCACAAATGTTTGATTCTCAAGATTTCTATCCTCCCAAGAATATTTCATCACCTAAAGACACTGAGACTCCTGTTGAATCAACCACTCAAGTATCTCTATCTTCATCAATGGAATCTTCATCACCAATTAGGTCAACTACATCACCACCAGACTATCTCTTTGATGAGTTTATCTTCGCAGAGTTAGATAATTCGTTATGGATCATATCACGGCCACTGGGAAGTGAACCAATCCTTGAGGAACCTGAGGAGTTAGAAACATGTTATAATAAACATTGAGGATAATCAGATTCATCATTAAAGAGTCTTCTAAACAAGATCCAAGAACTCAAGGAAAAACCACCATATTAGATCTATGTCGTTTTCAGCTTTCCACTAGATGTATGAATAAAGACACTTGTCAAATTTTACTATGTAAATTACATAGACAAGTTATTTATACAAGTAGTAATTCCGTTATATCTCATTGTCTATTCTATATTTTGTAGTATGATACTCATATCTTTCTCCAAGATTACTATAATTCTCTTACCATCCAAAACCTTTGTATCTAGAAACACTACGATTCCTATTGAAACACTTATTCCATTATTTCCATATCTATCTCCCGAAGTCTTAAATTCAAAATTTTTCTTCAATATCAAAGAATGATCACAAGTCCCTTTATTTTCATACCTTAACTTGTGATATAACTATATCATTTTATGGATTCTCATTCTGTGTTGTCTTATGTTGACAGAATGCCTCCCAAAAGGTCATCAACATCTGCAACACCAGCCATTACTCAGGATGCTATCCGGCAACTGATTGCTGGTATTGCTGCAACCCTGGAAGCACAAGCCGCTGCCATGGCAAATTCTGACAATCCCAATAGAAACACTGGACCCATAGAAATTCCTGTAGCAAAAAGAGTAAACTACAAAGAATTCATAAACTGTCAACCTTTCTACTTTAATGGCACAAAAGGAGCTGTTAACCTCATTCGCTGGTTTGAACGTACTGAATTGGTGTTTTCTCGTAGCAAGTGTACTCTAACTAATGATGCCTTGTCTTGGTGGAATGCTACGCCCAACCTATCGGAATAGAACAAGCCAATAGGATCACCTGGACCGAATTGAAAAGACTCTTAACCAATAAGTATTACCCTCGAACTGAAGTGAAGAAAATAGAAGACGAATTTTACAACTTGGTTGTAAAAGGAAATGATCTCAAGACTTACGTTAGAAGATTTCAGGAATTAGCAGTCTTATGTCCAAACATGGTGCCAAATTCTGAGAAACTTATGGAAGCTTTCATCGGAGGATTGCCCCAAAGCATTGAAGGAAACGTTACTGCTTCAAAACCTCAGACTCTGGAGGAAGCCACCAACATAGCTCACAGACTAATGGATCAAATAATAAAGCATGATTTTGTGCAAGAAACCAATGATCATAAACGAAAGTTTGAAGACAGAAGAAACACCATCGACAACAACAACTACCCCAAATATCGCAACAACAATAACCACTCCAACAATCGCAACAACGACAACTATCAAAATAACCACAACAATCACAACCGTAACAATGATTACCACCACCAGCAGAATAGAAGACAAGAAACTGTTAGGACTTATCCTGCCAAAAGATACCATGGAAACCTTCCTTTGTGTACAAGATGCACCCTGCATCACACAGGAGTTTGCACTGTCAAGTGTCGGACTTGCAACAAAGTGGGTCATCTGACCAGAAACTGCAGAAACAAAGGACCCTCGGACTACTAGATTAGATTCTAGTTATAACTTTTGTTAGAACCTAACCACAGGATGTGTGGTATAAATAACAACACTTGTCAAATCTTGACTATGTAAAGTATAAAGGCAAGTTGTTCATGATATAATATAATCCCGTTATACCTCACTATTTCATAGTACCGTTATCCAGGGTTACACCCTGATTTTGTTAAACCAACCTTTCAAAATTAATCTTATGCCAATTAAACTTGGTAATTTCGACGTCATCATTATGAATTAGTTATCCAAGTATCATGCCAAAAATTCTCTGCGACAAGAAAGTCATCCGCATCCCAATCGACGGTGAAACTTTAGTCATTCAAGGTGACCAAAGCAAAACCCGATTAATCTCATATCCTGTATAAAAACCAAAAGGTATATATCCAGGAGATCCGACTTTCTTCTTATCTTTCAGAATGTGTATCGATTACCGGGAGTTGAATAAACTTACTATAAAGAATCGTTACTCATTACCCAGGATTAATGACTTATTCAACCAAGATTCGAGTATTCACTCAAAAATCAACTTAAGATCTGGTTATCATCAACTGAAAGTAAGGGAAACAGACATTCCCAAGACTACTTTCAGAACATGAACACTATGAATTTCAAAGTAAATGCCATTTGGTTTAACGAACGCACCTATTATATTCATGAATCTCATGAATCATGTGTGTAAACCATACTTGGACAAATTCGTAATAGTATTCATCAATAATATTCTTATCTACTCTCATAACAAAGAAGATCACACAAGTCATCAGATAATCATTTTTTAAAAGAGGAATTGTATGCCAAATTATCCAAGCATGATTTTTGGATCAGTATCGTGCAATTTAGTGTCTTATTATTCTTCTCATAATTTTAGAAAAACATACCACCAAGGAAACATCTTTCACTTAACACCGTTTTGATATCATGTTTTATGCTTAAATAGGATGATTTATAATCATAAGCAACACCATTTATGTCAATCATATCTTCATATATGTCAAGCAAACATCATAACATGTCAAGTCAATATCATAATATCATTTTTACAAAGTACATTACTCATATAATGTACCATTTGCAACATTATATCAAGACGGGCTTTAAACCGTTATCGTATACCTCTAAACCCTAATTTCAAGAAAAGTTAACATCTAAAATGAATGTACAAGCTACTAAAGCATATGTACAAGTAACATAACATCTCATTTGAAATATAAACTTTCTCTAAGTCAGAGTACAAGTCCTTAAAAGCTCAATGTACAAGTCATTAAGCATGACATCCAAAATAGCCGTTTTACCTCTGTTTTCCTAAGGAATTCCGTACAATATATTAAGTAAAAGTTAAAAGCAAGTAATGAACTTCATTTACATTCTATATTCATTCTCATTTCATAAGATTCCATGAAATCAAAACAAGAAACCCTAAACCGAGCTAGTTTCTAAACCATAACCCGTTTCTTGGTTTTTATCCGTTTTAAACCTAAACCATTAATCAAATAAGTTGTAAATACTTAATTTACAACATTACAAATCCTATTTCATCATTATAACATCATTATACATGAATTAAATCCTAGAAACCCTAAAACAAAACCCTAATCTAGTTCTAACCCTAAAAGCAAAAACTAGGCCCAAGTTTAGAATCGGATCAGTCTATAAAACATAGGATCTGGGCAAATCAATAGGTTCTGGGTATTAAGTGAAAACACTAGGTTGTAGCCCTATGTCTTGTGATCATTTTGTCGGTAGAATCAACCCGATTTGACATCGGATAAATTAGTTATAGCCGAAATGGCAAAGGTGCGCAGATTCTGCACACCTGTAGTAAATGGCTATTATCTCTAAATCTTTGTATAATAACCCTCAAATATGAAAAACTAAACGTTGTAGATGACTCAAATATCTAACAATGCTCACTGGTTTGAGCTTCAACGGAGTTACGGTTTGCAAATGACAACCATTTTACCAAGATTGATGTTGGCTGTGCAAAAACAGCCATGTATAAATCAAACCAAACACCCCTAAAACGTCTAGAACAACCTCCACCTTGAACCATATCCTTCCTTACTCAGCCCCTAGCCTCTCCACATCACCCCTCATGTGTCCTAACCTGGTTATCAAAGTTTCTTGGCCTCTAAGGGTCTTCAACACTATAAATAGGGCCACATACTCTTCATTTCAAATCGTCCCCCACTTCCTCCTCTATAACCTATCATAGCAGCAATCATTTGCTCAATATGTATTCTAAGAGATCTTAAGAAGTCCCAAGAACAGAAGTGAAGCAAAAGAAACCAAGAAAAGAAGCCCGGGAGTCGTTATTCTAGGCGTACGAAGCTAAAAGTCCCGATTTTGACCCGTTTCCAAGCTATAAGCTCAAACCCAGGTTCTATCAACTTCATACCTGCTACTACACCCTTATGATGTTCATATGATCATACATAAGCTCTTGTTAAAGTTTCATAACACAATTCATGCTCATTTTCCATTTTGATCCAAAACCGCACACCCGAAACCCTAATTTTATGTTTTTCATAAAACTAAATGTTATAATGGCTAAATGTTGTTATAATCTATCCTAACATGCTTAATTAATGTTACAATAACCACTTTATTGATTATTGAAGGAATTTGAACTTAAAACCTGCACGTTTACGTTTTGAAACCCTAATTTGACCCGTTTTGCTTCCTAGCTTAACGAATCATTATTTTAAACTTTCGTTATGTTAAACCTTCATATTTTAGCTTATATTAATAAGTTTGAAACCTGCAAATGTCTTTTGGAATGTTAAAATAAGCTTGCATGGCAAATCGGACTTGTTTTACAAAAGTATTCCATGCAAGGGGTATATATCGTAACTTTCGGAAACGTATAACTAAAAGGGCTAAAAATATCATTTTATCAAATTTATAACTATAGGGGTCTATTATGTCACTTTCCAAAGTACAAGGTTTACTTTGTATATCTTTTAAACTTGAAGGACCAAACTTGTAAAAGTGCAAACTCCAAGGGTATATTTTACCATTTTTCATTCTCAAGGGTCTAAAATGTAACATTTTGAAAAAGTATAAAAATGTATTCAAAACATTACAAGACATAACTTTAATTAACGCTTGACGTGCTTAACATTTCCAGATATTGAATAAAACGCTTAAAACCGATTATGTTCTAACCATTATATCATTCATCATCAATGTGCCTTTATAAATCAGGTCTCGGATCTCTATTGTACCATAATACTAGGGAGCTTCATATTAAGGGGTTCCATCTTGGTATTATGTTCTGACTGAGTTGTTGGGTTTACGATTTAAAGTGCCCTAGCTCCTCATACGTTTACTGAATGGCTTCTGAATTATGATGGCCCGAACGGTGATACAATAATTCCAAACTCTTCAATCAAACTCATAACTCTCTGAACCAAAGTTTTAAAGTACAATCTTCCTAATACTTGACATATTTACTCAGGTTGCGTGACGTGGTTGTTTACTATCATTTTGCTATATCAACCTTTCCCGTTAAGATTGTGATAAGGTCGTCCGCTTTCATTTTGGAATATTAATTGCATCTACCTATCAGGTGAAGTTCATAACCTCGCATTTACTTATTTACAAGTTTGTTACAAACTCTTTTATATACTCATAACAATGTGATTACTTTTCAAAGACTTAATGAGTTCATAACCTCACATACTTTATAAACCCGTGATACATGCTGTAAACCATGAATGCAAGTGTTTTCTAAACTATATGCTATCCTGATATATTATTGCCTAAGTACATATCTATTTGGGTAATATCTCCCAATATCTCCTTAATATCTACTTGGGAAATATCTCCCAATATCTCTTTAATATCTCTTTGGGTAATATCCCCTAATATCTCCTTAATATCTACTTGGGTAATATCTCCCAATATCTCTTTAATATCTCTTTGGGTAATATCTATAACAACCCACAATTTTCATAAATGTAAATATCCATCTATTAAGTTAGATGATGTACAATCTATCAGTTATATATGAACTCACCTTTTTCAGGGAAATTTTTCGCTTTATTACATTACATTACTTTGCCAATATCTCAATATGCAATATAACCTGCATAACTCAAGTTAACAGGACTCAGACAACCTACATATGGCAATCCTATCTTCATATATGTCAAGTAAACATCATAACATATCAAGTCAATATTATAATATCATTATGATAAGTATATCACTTCTAAAAGGTACCATTGGCAACATCATATCAAAACAGGCTTTAAACCATTATCGGATGCCCTAAACCCTAACCTCATGAAAAGGGTTAACCTTAAGTGATATGCATAAGTTACTAAAGCATAGGTAACAGTAATATTATACCTCATTTAACATATAAAATCTCTTCAACTCAAAGTACAAATCTCTAAAAGCTCAATGTACAAGCCATTGAGCATGATCTCTAAAATAGCCGTTCTACCTCCGTTTTACCTCTAATTTCTTCACCACCACTCCTGTGCAAGCTACTACACTCAATATACAATGTTTAAACCCTAATTATTCTATTCATAAACTTTCATACACATTCTTACACTCACAACCCTAATACAAAACTCAGAGACCCTAACCCGAGCTAAATATACTCCCATGACACCGCTTTCTTTGGCTTTTATCCATTGTAAAACCCAAACAACATCAATTAAGTTGTAATAACTTAATTTTCTTAATATCAATCCTATTCAAACATTTATTTCATATTACATTTAATAATTTTACTTCAACTCGTACGTAAAATATCCTAGAAACCCATAATTGTTACCTAATTGGTTCATTTAACCCGTTTACTCGGTTTTAAACCATTCTAATCCCAAATAACCAACCAAGGGCCATTATAAACTCATAAAATGAGTTTACAAATCATTATCTATCATTAACTTGGCAATGTGCAAGAAATCAAAGCCTAGAAAACCTTAACGAATCCAGAAAACCCTAATTATGCCCTAATTGTAACTTTGACCCGTTTTCTCAATTTCAACCCATTTTAACTTAAACCAATGACCAAACTTCATTGATAATACTTTATATAAGCCCTAGGATTTGTATTCCATCATTCCTAATCAAGAGTATGCAAAATATAAGCCAAGAAAGTCAAGAAAACCCTAAACGAGCCCTAGTTGAACCCGTACTCCCATTTCTTCAATTCTAATCCGTTTTAACCCAAACGAATTGCTAATCTTTGCTAATTACTTTAATCCCAGACCTTAACAACCTATTTCATCATTCCTTAATCATTTATAACACAATGTACCTTGTTAAAACCTTTGAAGAACCCGTCGAACCCAAAATAGACCCGGTTTGCTTCTATGACCATTTTAACCCCTCTAAATTGCTACCATGTACAAATGACCACCCAAGAACTCTTCTAGAAACCTTCAAGCAGCTTATGCACCTACTTAGACCAATCCTTGGTCAAAATTAAGGGCACATGGCCTTCCTTTTTCTTCTTGTAAGCCGCGGCATCACATGGGCAAAACAACACATCAAAGCTAGTTTTCTAGCTTATACACCACATCTAATAGCTTCTACACATCATATACTAGCCCCTACATGTGTCAAGACCAGATCTTATAAGTTTCTTAAGCTCTTTGATCTCAAAATAGTATAAATAGGGTCCTTGTGTGTTCATTCCAATTCGCACCACCCCTCTTCTTACTATAACCCTTAAGGCAGCAATCCTTTGCTCCCATATGATCCTAGGATCATAAAAGACGTTCAAGAAGCAAAGCCTTGAAGAAAACGAAGCCCGAGAGTCGTTACTCTAGCCGTACGAAGCCGAAAGTCCCGATTCTGACCCGTTTCCACCATTTTTGATCCTTGAAGCTCAAACCCAGGTTTTGAATGTTCTACTTCTGCTACTACACCCTTATAATGTTCATATGATCCTAAATATACTCTTGTTAAAGTTTCATAACCCAATTCATGCTCATTTTCTGTTTTGATCCAAAACTGTACACCCGAAACCCTAATTTCGCGTTTTTCTTAAAACTAAATGTTATAATGGTTAAATATTGTTATAACCTATCCTATCATGCTTAACTAATGTTAAAATAACTAATTTATTGATTAATGAAGGAATTTGAACTTAAAACCCACGCGTTTACGTTTTGAAACCTTAATTTGACCCGTTTTACTTACTAGCTTAACGAATCGTTATTTTAAACTTGTGTTGCGTTAAATCTTCATATTTTAGTTTATTATAACTTATAAATGTCTAATGAAATGTTAAAATAAGCTTGCATGGCAATTTGGACATGTTTTGTAATTATAATCCATGCAAGGGGTATATATCGTAACTTTCTGAAACTTATAACTAAAGGGGCTGAATATGTCATTTTATCAAAGTTATAACTATAGGGGTCTATTATGTCACTTTTCAAAGTACAAGGTTTACTTGGTATATCTTTTAAACTTGAAGGACCAAAGTCGTAAAAATGCAAACTCCAAGGACTATTCTGCAACTTTTCAAACTCAAGGGTCTAAAATGTAACATTTTGAAAAAGTATAAAATCATATTCAAAACATTATCTGACATAACTTTAATTAACGCTTCTCGTGCTTAACATTTCCAGATATTGAATAAAACGCTTAAAACCGATCATCCGGAAGTTATATTGTACCACAATACTAGGGAGCTTCATATTAAGAGGTTTCATCTTGGTATTACGTTCTGACTGAGTTGTTGGGTTTACGATTAGGGTTTTCTCGTGTTTTCAAGCTTATAATTCGTGTGTCCTTGGTTAAAAATGATTAGTTACTGATCCTATGATATATATTAAGG
>BQNB010098487.1:0-25143 GCA_026074375.1 Tanacetum coccineum
CAAAAAACAGTTTATTTATTCTTTTATATTCATTTTATATTTTCAGAATTGAAGAACATGAATGCTTGTTCATTATGTGAAAGTTTTGATCACAACAAGTGGAGGTGCCCTAAGAGGTTTAAAGATCAAGAACAAGTCGTGGTTCAACATTAAATTGTTATTCAAGAAGAAATTGTTGTTTAAAAAGGTACTCTTTTATGTTTGATTGTTATATGAACAAGTGTTATAATTCTTTTTTCACTTCAATTTTGTTGTTTTTTATCTTACATGAATGTGATTCTATTATATATCATATGTGATATTCTAGGAAATCATATATGATTTTACATCAGTTTCTTTTACATTTGAATTATCATATGTGATATTCGTATTTTACAATTTGGTAGCAAAGTATCATATGTGATTTCTTTTATAAATCACATATGATTTAACATGATCATCACTGATTTATCAGCTATCATACTTGATGTTTAAACAATGATAACATGTGTTCCTGTTCTAATGCTATTTTTACGAGTGATTATGAATGTGTGCATAAGATTTAAACAAAATAGACATAATATTCAAAATCAAATCCACAATACATTGTACTAGTTTTAGATGGTTTACAAAATCGTCTATAGAAAATAAATGAAGATCACATTTTTTTCGTGTGCGTCTTTGCAAACCCTACACTCCGTTCTTGGCAATCTCTCTGTTGTATATTTTCATATGCATCATTAAGAAAACCCCACACTCCGTTGCATTGTCTTTTTGTAGCTCACTTTGGTCTGATGATTGTTGTTTCTTAATGTTCACTTCTCTGGCATTGAGATTATTGAATTCTTCAAAATGCCTTGAAAACAGCTTTCTCTACACAAATAAATAGATTTGATTTTATTTCAGGCACATTATCATATATGATATATTATAGTGTTCAGAAGTTGACTTTCAAGCAGATTATCATATATGATCTTATACACACAACTAACTTTTAATTACTCACTAGTAGATGACGGACTTGCTTGTATTTTAGTTTCAAGCACATTATCATATATGATATATTATAGTGTTAAAGAAGTTGACTTTCAAACAGATTATCATTGATGATATTATACACAAAAACTAACTTTTTAGTACTCACCAGGAGATCACAAACTGCTTGTATTTTATTTTCATAAGTTTTACAGTTTTTTCAGGCAACTTATCATATATGATTTTTCACTAACAGGTCATACTATATTTGTTCAGCGTAGATTAAGCCATAAAACCTGATGATTCATAAAAATAAGGTAATAAATTAGCTTATAATTCAGCATAAGCAATTCAGACGATGATAATTCATTAGCATATTCACATCAATCACCTAATAAGCTAGCTTATCATTCAACATGATAAATTCACATAATTCATAAATAAGCTGAATTTATAATATAAATTCAGATGATGATAAATTCATATGCTTAATCATATCAAATAAGCTAAAATAAAGGATAAATTCATAAGCTAAAAAAGCGATCATTTTATTCATATCAAAACTAAATTCGTAGATAAATTCACATCAAATAAGCTAAAAAGGATAAGCTGAATTATAAGCTTATTCACATCAAATAAGCTAAAAAGATATATAAAAACAGATCGGATAAACTTTACCTGATGTTAATGAACTGAAGAAGGAGATAATCGATTTACAAATGAGATGATCGATTAATTAGATGTTCGTGATTATTGATTGAGATCTGATTTGTTTGTGTGTGTTTTAGTGTGTGTTAGATGAGAGAGAGAGGGTGTGATAGTTCTAAAAGACGAGATGTGAGTGATTGGAAGTGTGGTTGGTGTGAGATGTGAAATGACCATAATACCCCACTGGTTTTTTTTATTAATTTTCTTTTTTTTTGTTTAATAAGTGAATTTTAATCTTAGCCATAGATGAGTTTTAGATGGAAGGTTTAGATCAGTCCCTCAGTATTCAAGGAATGGAGGGTATCCAATATAACCGTCCTCAATAATTATTACGTAATTTAAAGTGTATATATTAGTAATATAAAATATGAGTAAGTATCTAACTGATAGAAATCATTAAACTATTATTTCATAAGTAAACCCGTGACACACATTTTGAAAATCACGTACAATAAGACGGACACTCAATTAAAATATTTAATGGAAAACGATTTCGAGTCCTAAATGTTTTACAAATTGCGATATACCATGTGGCCATTTGATATATCTCTACCGTAGCCGACTCATTAAAGAATTTCTTCGGCGATTGAAACTTCATTTCCGGTTGGTGACATCAAAACCGATATATCATTTATTTCATTTAATTTCTTCTTTTTTTTTTCTTTTTTTATTAACCCTAAATCCATATTCATAAACAAATTAACAATCTAAATTCCTTCTTCCTTTTTGTTTGAATCCTGTTATAACCCCTGAAATTGGGATTAATCATCGATTGATTAATCTCATATCGAGCGTGTTAGGCGTGTTTTCTCAACATGGGTCTTTGAATTAAGATCTTTATACTCCACTTCAAATCGATTCCATTTTCGTTTCCGATTAATCCCTGCCTCCATTAAACCCTAGCTATTTTCGATTAATAGACCTCCCTTCAATCCAAAGATGGGTAGCTTTCGTTCAAAAGAAGAAGATGTGTCAAAGATTTCGACTTCGATTTTTGTTACAAATTTCCCGGACTCCTTCTCTGCTAAGGTTCTATTCCACTCATGTAAGCAATATGGTCACGTGGTCGATTCGTTTATTCCAACAACGAGGACAAAGGATGGTAACCGTTTTGGATTTGTTCGATTTATCAATGTCTTTAATGTGGAGAGAATGGTAAATAACTTATGTACAATTTGGGTGGGTCGATCGAAATTCCATGCTAATGTTGCAAGATTCAAAAGAGAGTACATGAAGGGAAGTGTTAACGTTGATAAGATTAAGAATGAATCGAATAAAAGGATGTTTGATGGGTCTCATAAGAATGTGGAAAATACAGTTATTGGTAAATCATTTGTGTCTGTGGTGAAGACTAGCCGAATGCCAATAGATAAGGAATCTCCTCCTGCGATTTTCCTTGAAGATGATTGTTTGAATGCGAAGGATCTCATTCTGTCGTTGATGGGCAGAGTCAAAGAGATGGCCTCTTTATTCAATCTTAAGAAGGCACTTTGTAATGAAGGTTTTGATGTGGTTAAGATTGGCTATTTGGGAGAACTTTGGGTATTACTCGAATTCGAGACTGCGAAGGATAAAGATTCATTTAGGGGTAATGTTGGTGTGGGCTCTTGGTTTTCGGTCATTAAACAAGCTTACGCCGAGTTTGTTCCTGAAGGTAGATTGGTTTGGGTGGAATTGGACGGTGTTATGTTTAAATTCTGGTCGGGTCCTACTTTCAAACGTATTGCTGCTAAATGGGGTGAGTTATTGGATGTTGATGATTATGATGAGTCGAATCTTCATTCCAAAAGAATTTGCATTCTTTCTAAGGTTTGTGAGCACATTCACGAGAGCTTCAAAATTGTTTTTCGGGGTAAGGTTTATTGGGTGCGCGCAAGTGAAGTTCTAGGGTGGACTCCTGAATTTTCCGAAGAGGAGGAGGAAGACGAATTATCAGTGGAGGATAACAATGATGGCAGAATTAATGATCTCGAGGCAAATAATGGCATTGATGAGAGTGACGTGGAGGAGGTGCTTGAAACACTGTTTGATCAACCTGATGATCAGAAGGACAAACACTCGGAAGATCCTTTTGGTTTATACCCTTTATTGAACAAAGAAAATATCGAATTGGCACGAAAGGTTACTGAAGAAGATCATAGTTTGTCTCATCCGCCGGGTTTCACTCCGGAGGAGGGTTTGAATGAAGGTAATACTGTTAATCTTGACATGAAGGACTACGGAGAAAATGAGAGAGATGACAATTCGTTTGTTAACCTTGAAGATGGTAAGGATAATTCTGAGTCGGTAAACAAAAATTCAGAATCAAAGCGTTCGGGTCACTCTAAGTACTCTGTTCTGCCGCGAACGGGGGGTTCTATTTTAAATCTTATGGAGGAAGTTGTGAAGGTGGGCCAAACTATGGGTTATAACATGGATGGGTGCATCAAGGATATCACTGAGATCATTGAATCCCAAGGAGAATTTGGGGTTAATCGATGAATTTTATGTCTTTGAACGTTCAAGGCCTCGCCCAAAAGGCCAAAAAAGATTGGGTAAAGGAGTTGTGTGTTAAAAATAAAGTGAATTTTGTGGGTCTTCAAGAAACTAAGATGGGGTCTATTGATCTAAGTAGTGTGAGGTCTTGCTGGGGTAATTCTAATTTTGATTATGTGCATAGTGATTCCGTTGGTAACTCGGGAGGGATCTTGTGCATTTGGGATCCTAATTCTTTTCGGAGGAGTAGCTTTACGAGATCGGACTATTTTGTCATTGTTCGAGGTGTGTGGTTGAAATCAGGGATTGATCTTATGATAGTGGTTGTATATGCGCCTCAAGAGGCTAAAGAAAAGCGTATGTTATGGGATTATTTGGCTCATGTGTCGAATCAATGGGTTGGTAAACTTGTTATGATGGGCGACTTTAATGAGGTGAGATATAAATCGGACAGATATGGTTCGAATTTTAATGCTCACGACGCTGAGATTTTCAATTCATTCATATACAACGCGGGTCTTGATGAAGTCCCTTTAGGAGGAAGTGCTTATACCTGGTGTCTCAAATCTGCTTCTAAAATGAGTAAATTGGATCGATTTTTTGTTTCCGAAAATTTGTTGAGCATGTGTCCTAATATCACTGCTATTACCTTGGAGCGGTTTATTTCAGACCATCGTCCTATTTTATTACGTGAAGTCAGGTATGATTACGGTCCTATTCCTTTTCGATTCTATCGTTACTGGCTGGAAGTTGATGGTTTTGACAAGTTGGTTAGGGATTCTTGGAACGTGGCTCCTGTTAACAAGAAAAATGCCATCCGAAACTTCATGGGTAAACTTAAATTTCTTAAAGACCGTATTCGGAGCTGGCTCTCTATTCATAGGTCGAATTCGCGAGGTGAGATCTATTTCCTTAAAGAGGAGTTGCGGTCTTGTGATGAGGTTATTGATAAGGGAGATTGCTCGAATGAGGTGGTCCATAAACGTACGGAGATTCTCAACAAGATTCATCAGGTAAATAATATTCAAGCTTCGGAAATTGCTCAAAAAGCCAAGATTAAATGGGCAATCGAGGGAGATGAAAATGTGAAGTTTTTTCATGGTATGCTAAACAAGAAGCGCAATCAATCTAATATTCGGGGTATTATGGTGAATGGGACGTGGGTCGATGACCCGGTTCAGGTGAAACGTGAATTCTTTGAACATTTTCGGGGTAGGTTCGATAAACCATCAGTGAATCGAGCGTGTATTGATACCCCTTTTCCTGTCTCCCTATCGATTGATCAGAAAGAGGATATGGAACGCAGGATTTCTAAAGAGGAGGTTAAAAGGGCTGTGTGGGATTGCGGCGTTGATAAGTCTCCGGGTCCGGATGGTTTTTCATTTAGCTTTTACCGTCATTTTTGGCCTGTGATTGAGAAGGACGTGTTCGAGGCTGTTGACTATTTCTTCATGTATGGTGAAATACCGAATGGATGTAACTCGAACTTTATTGCTTTGATTCCTAAAATCCTTGATGCCAACATGGTTAAGGATTTTCGTCCTATAAGTTTGATCGGGAGCTTATACAAGATTATTGCTAAAATCTTGGCGAACCGATTAGTTGGTGTGCTTGGTGATCTTGTCAATGAGGTTCAATCAGCTTTTGTGGCGGACAGACAAATCCTAGACGGTCCATTTATTCTTGATGAGGTTCTTCAATGGTGTCGTAGGAAGAAAAAACACGCTCTTATTTTCAAAGTTGATTTCGAGAAATCTTTTGATTCAGTCCGCTGGGATTTCGTGGATGATGTGTTAAATAAATTTGGTTTCGGTGAAAGATGGAGGACTTGGATTCAAAGTTGTCTTAGATCATCCAGGGGGTCCATTCTTGTCAACGGTAGTCCTACGGAGGAATTTCAATTTTTTAGAGGTCTTAAACAAGGTGATCCTTTATCCCCTTTTTTATTCATTCTTATTATGGAGAGCTTGCATATTTCTTTTCAACGTGTGGTAGATGCGGGTTTGTTTACGGGGATCAAAATTAATTCCATGGTGAATTTGTCTCATTTGTTTTATGCGTATGATGCAATCTTTCTTGGCCAATGGAGTGCGCTCAATATCGATTCGTTAGTTCGAGGGTCTTAGGTTTTGGATTGTTTTTTCCGGGCTTCTGGTCTTCGTATTAACATGTGTAAGAGTAAGATTATGGGTGTTAACGTTGAAGATGGGATGGTTAAAAACGCGGCTTCTAAACTTGGGTGTCTTGTCCTTAAGACTCCATTCACTTATTTGGGTACGAAAGTTGGGGGAAATATGTCAAGGAAGCAAGCTTGGAAAGAAGTGGTGGACAAGGTGTTATCTCGTCTTTCTAGATGGAAGATGAAACTCCTTTCAATCGGAGGCAGACTCACTCTTCTTAAGTCCGTGTTAGGATCTATGCCAATCTTCCATATGTCCATTTTTAAGGTTCCCTCGAGTATTCTTAAATCTCTTGAATCTATTCGTAGTCGGTTCTTTAATGGCCAGGATCCGAAGAGTAACAAAGCTTCTTGGGTAAAGTGGAACAAGGTCCTAACTCCGAAGGATAAAGGGGGTTTAGGGGTTTCAAGCTTGTTTGCCCTTAATAGAGGTCTCATGCTCAAGTGGGTTTGGCGGTTCTATTCTCAAAAATGTTCCTTATGGACTAAAGTGATTAAGGCTATTTATGGGGAGGACGGGAATTTGAACAAGGATGTTTCTGGTGGAGTTCGAACCTGCTGGACATCGATAGTTCACGAAGTAAGGGTGTTACAAGGTCGGGGTATTAATGTTGCAGATTACATCCTATTGAAGCTGGGGAATGAGAGAACACGCAGTTCTGGGAGACAATTGGTATGAAGGTGGTGTCATCAAAGAGCTGTTCCTACGTATGTTCGCTCTTGAGTTGAATAAGAATGCTACTGTTAGTTCGAAATTGAATGCGTCAAGTTTAGATAACTCATTTCGAAGAAAAGAAAGAAGTGGAATTGAAGAGATACAATTTAACTCTTTGGCTGAGATTTCTCGGATGACTACTCTTCCTTGTGCCTTGCGATGATCATTAGTTCTAGACGTTAGAAAGTGATGGGGTCTTTTCAGTGGCTTCAATTCGAAAGGAGATTGATGGGAATCGGTTTCAGGATGTTAGTTTGCCGACTAGGTGGGTTAAATCCGTGCCAATCAAGGTGAATATCATAGCTTGGAAAGTCAAATCTAACGCGCTCCCAACGCGTTTTAATATCTCTCGTCGTGGAATGGATATTGATTCGATTGTTTGTCTCATTTGTAATGCCGGTGTGGAATCGACAAACCATATTTTTTTTCAATGCGTTGTAGTGAGACAGATTATGCGTAAGATATCTTCTTGGTGGAATATCGACTATTCGGATGTGAATTCTTACGAGGAATGGCAAGTTTGTGGGTTTTATATTCGGATTTCAATCCAAATCCAAAGCGTTTTGAGGGTGTATACTATGGTTTGTGGTGGTATATGTGGAACTTTCGCAACAAGCTTCTGTTTGATAAGAAGATCCCTGAAAAGGCGCTGATATTTGATAATTTAGTTTCTAGTTCTTTTTATTGGTGTAAATTCAGATGTAAAGCGTCGTTCAAGTGGGACGATTGGCTTAAGAACCCTTATATTGTTCTTGTTTAATCTAGCTCCTTGCTAGTGTTTTAATAAATCGCCGTTCAAAAAAAACCCGTGACACTAAGAACCTTCAATAATGACAAGTGTTTAACATTTTCTTTGAAAATGAACATGTCAATAATTAATATCGAACTGTTTGGTAGGATACAACCATTTGCAATCGTGGGTTTTTAATTTGTTTAAAGCTATTTTTACCTACAATTTTAACATAAATTTATTCAAATAATATATAAATAAGTGACATTTAATGACAGAGGTATTAGTGACAAAATTAAGATGTCACTAAAGTTATGAGTTTGGTGACTCTTTTTGAAAAGTGAGAGTAGACAATCACATTATTGTTTAACACTTTTTAAGACGTAATTGTGTCACAGAAAATCAATATAAGATCACACACTTAAAAGACCACTAAAGGTTGGCTTCTACCGATGGAAATTTTGGTTTAACGCACTTTAGTTATATATTATTTTTCAAGATAGTGGTATTTTTGACATTGTGTTTGTGAGTGTGTCACCGCTCACCAAATGAATTTTTTTTATTTGAAAATGTATTATACTTGTCACTTTTTGTTATTGTGTAGACTAAACTTTTTTTCTTATTGTGTACTGAATTGTTAAATTTTGATCATTTCTGTATTTTATAACCATTTTACCATTACTTTTTCAAATTTTGAAGGGTAAAATGATTGGTTTACATGGCATAATAGTCGTCGGCACACCAGCAAAGACTCCTTGTTGCAGCCTCCTCGGTGACCTTGTCGACCTTGAGGCCGCAGTTTGTCTTTGCACCGCTATTAAAGCTAATGTTTTAGGTATTAACCTCAATGTGCCGGTTGATTTGAGCTTGTTGCTTAACTACTGTGGAAAGAAGGTACCAAAGGGCTTCCAATGCGCATAGAGATCGATCTTTGATTGTATTCATTTGTTTATAGTTTGTTTCATTTTCTTTCTTTTCTTTTGGTGTGTTTTTCTTTTGGATTTGAGTGTGGTTATATGTTGAAGAATTGATTTGATTAGAAAGGCTCCTCGCCTTTCTCTTGTACTTTAAATCATGTCATAATATGACTAGGATTGTATTCTTGTGATGAAGAATAAAATTTCATATTCCAAATTTATGTGCATTGTTTTTTAAAGACTCCTCATCGTATGGTATCATTATCATCTTTTATTGGTCAGAAATTTGTATAACGGTGTATCACATATTCACGTAGTTACCCAAAAGTGGCTTCCGGTGCAGATAGCTCAAATTGTGTATAATGGTGTATCAAGTCTCACATAGCAAATCAAACTATCATTGTCTTACTCTATAGACTAAACGAGATTTTTAACCCGCGCTTCGCTACGGAGTGTGAGTTATTTTCGTTTTCATTTTCGCCGTCTATTTTCGTTTGTATACATGCCAAACAGCCAATCTAAGTACCCTATTACTCACAACCTGCCACTGTTATCATGCATTAAAATGCTAGCAGCATTCTTTTTTCCTTCCTAAATTTACTAACCATTTGCAATCGTGGGTTTTTAATTTGTTTAAAGCTATTTTTACCTACAATTTTAACATAAATTTATTCAAATAATATAATAATATATAAATAAGTGACATTTAATGACAGAGGTATTAGTGACAAAATTAAGATGTCACTAAAGTTATGAGTTTGGTGACTCTTTTTGAAAAGTGAGAGTAGACAATCACATTATTGTTTAACACTTTTAAGAACGTAATTGTGTCACAGAGAAATCAAATATATGTTCTCACACTTTATTAGTCACTAAAGGTTGGCTTCTACCGATGGAAATTTTGGTTTAACGCACTTTAGTTATATATTATTTTTCAAGATAGTGGTATTTTTGACATTGTGTTTGTGAGTGTGTCACCGCTCACCAAACGAATTTTTTTTCTTTGAAAATGTATTATACTTGTCACTTTTTGTTATTGTGTGTACTAAACTTTTTTTTCTTATTGTGTACTGAATTTTTAAATTTTGATCATTTTTGTATTTTATAACCATTTTACCATTACTTTTTCAAATTTTGAAGGGTAAAATGATCGGTTTACATGGCATAATAGTCACAAAATACACACAACGATCAAAATTTGAAAATTCAGTATACATAATAAAAAAAAGTTCAATACACTCAATAACAAAAAGTGACAACTATAAAACATTTTCAAGCAATTAAACCTTAGGGCCTGTTTGGTTCGATGTAATCTGGCGTAATTGAAAGGAATTGTAATTCAGATTACATTACGTAAGTTGTTTGGTTCGCAGAATGGAAGGAATTGTAATTCAGATTACATTACGTAGGTTGTTTGGTTTGCGATGTAATTGTAATTCAGTTATTACAATTACATCAAAGGAGTAAATTCAGATTACATAGGAAGTTTGATGGAAAGTTTTGAATTATGTTATAATTCAGAATTTTATACTTTATTTCAGTATCTTGTAATTTATTTTTTTATATGTTTTAATTATTAATTATTCATTATTTTATTTTTTATTAAATGTATTATTTATTATTACTTATTTAATTATTTAATTGACTTTATTATTTATTTATTATTATTATTTTATTAATATTATTATTATTGTTGTTGTTGTTTTTTAATATTATTTTATTATTATTATTTATTATTTATTATTTTGTTATTATTATTATTATTATTATTATTGTTATTTTTTCTAATAAATATTATTATTATTATTATTATTTTAATTTTTAATTTTATTTTATTTATTTATTTATTTATTATTATTATTATATTATTTATTATTGTATTTTTTTAATTCTTATTATATTAATTTTTTAAGTTTTATAAAAAATGAATTTGAATTCCATTACGTTACGAGTCAACCAAAGACATCAACACATCAACAGATTTCATAAATTACAATTACAACACATTTACAATTATATCAAATTACAATTCATTTCAAAGAAAAATATTCTGTGAACCAAACGGCTCGTTAGTATTTCCCTTTTTGACAATCAATACAATACTAGAATAAACTGATAATAAAACTTATAGACCATTCGATTCATTAACCCACGTACCTTAGTTTACAAGAAATATACGAAGATTATAGGTTAACTAAATTAAACTATTTAATAGAGACACATTAAATAATTATGAGTAATCACTATGAGTAATCACGGAATAAGTGTTTCTACATTCCAAGCTAAGTATCATTGCATCTTCTAAGTGTTCTAGATCTAAGATCTTTGTCGCTAAATTTTTTCTCGGCTCGTCCTAACCATTGTTCAAAACTTTTACTAGTGACCAAATCATTCTAGATTCTCAATAAGAACAATATAAGAGTTTACGCAAGACTACTCGATCGATATAAGTTTCATGAATATGGTCGAGGGTCAATTGCAGACTTTTTATTTCTAGGTTGCCAATGGGAATACAAGACGTTGTTTTGGACGTAGGGTAACCGATAAGCAAGTTGGTTGATTATTTAAAACAGCGCTATACAAATTTGTTTCGTAAACTAATCTCCGTGAAGCAGAAATGAGAGAATATTATTGTTGTTTAAAAGAAAAATACTACGTAAGGTCGTTTATTCATATCAGTATATGTGTGGTTACTGTATTTGTATAAAAAAACTGATAACAAATATATGTGACAGTGATCTAGCCAGTTGTAGGGAGGGGATGAATGAGGACCCTTGTGCAAGCAATGCAAGGGATAAAGATGTCTGGCTGCAAATTGCAAATCATGACTTTGCAAAGGTCACATGCATGCAATTTCGACTCCTATCTTGACTTGTAGTGATAAAACAAGAGCGATCCAAAATAATTTACTTTTTCTTACGTTAAGTGTATTAATCAAGTTTAATTCCATCCCTAACAAATAACGAAAAAACTAAAGAATATGACTAGGTCGAATGGTTTAAAAGCACCTGAGTACTTTAATATTACATTAGAATCGTTTTGGTAAGATTATGTAGTAAAATATCATAGCAATAATAACTAATCTACAAGGTTATAGAAAGTATAGATTGATATAACAACATCAACAAAGAAAAGTATATGCAAGGTGCGATAGAACCCACAAAATCTGCTTCCCGGCGATGAAGGAAATTTTGAAGTGGTTCTGAGCCAGTCACAAGGAAATCAGAGCTTATGGTGCATAGCATTTTGGTAGGATACCGTTGACAGAATCTTGCAAGGATCATAGCATCAACTTGTTAACCTTCGAGGTTAATTAAGTTGTATTATACTCTAATTTATCTTTCACTCGGACTAAGATGATTGGCTTTCAGTCAACTTTTCTAATTAAATAAAGCAGGTCTCATAATACACACTTATTAGTCGATATATTATAAGGCTCGAGCCTGTGTGTGGGTTCGGGTCCATTAGGGTTTCTAGATATGTGGCTTTATAAATAGTTGATCAATAAACATAATACCTTATGCGGTTTTCATTATCTGACATGACATCAGATTCGAAAATACACCTTTAGTATTTTAGGGCTCCAATTTTTTGACCTTGAAAACCTCATTTGTATAGAAAAACATACTATTTATGTATGTGATAGATATCACACACTCAGCGATATGAGCAATAGAAAAATAATTGCAGTTTGAATGAAACTCTGCAAATGGCACGTATGTTTGTGACATTTATGACACAGGAAACTTAACATGGTGTATTCGTCATATTTTGAGATGAAAGATACATTATTGATAAATTTTATCTATAAATACCTTTGAACACTTCAGGGCCCGTTTGAATGTCGGTAGAAGGAGATAGGTTTGGGTTGAGGGATTTGGTGTGGAGAGATGACGGTGACGCTGATGGGGATTCTAAATTCTAACATGCATGTACATGGAATCTTATTCTATGCGGTGTCCTAGGCGGGGAGCACGTTTGTTCGGTTTGTGGGCTGACTTCTTTATGTTTTGTTTGTCTTTTGACATTGTAGGTGGTTAGTAGAAATTTTTTTTGATAATGAAAAAGGGGAGGGAGAATGGGTTGAACGTTTGTTTGTATGTGATGTTGAAGGGAAGGGATGTGATAGGGAAAGAAGTGGAAATGGGTAGGGATGTGTTTGGGGGACAAGGGGGGTAGGTTTTTTGGGTTTTTTGGCTATTTTTTAAAAACACAATTTGTGGATTATTGATTAATAATGCTATTTTCTCCTTTATTTTTGGTGCGCCGCGTTAATTAAATATTCTTGAAGTGTTAGATTTCCCTAAGGTCAACCTCTATAGCCTTGATATGAACGTGGGTTATGAGGTTTGAATTTGTAGTAGTTTAGTAAAAGGTTGAATTTGAAGTTCAAAATTCGGGTTTAATGTTGATGTACTATTCAGCCAGTTTTGCCAGTTCCATGTTTGTCAATTCATGGAACAAAAATCCGTTTCCTTTAGCTAATGAAGGGGGTACCGGGCTTCTTTCCCTTCTGTAGAACCTGCAAGAAAATTATATTTTGTTTCTAGTGTTGTGTGCCTGTGCCTAATATGTAAATTTATGTGGAGGTTTTTTTCTTGTTTGCAGTAGAGTCACGAGTAGGTTAGTTAGGTTTGTATCTCGACATTTAAGAAAAGAAAAAATTTATTTAATGAGTAACCAAAGCTTCCTTGGTTTGATGTTGTGCTGTGCTTACGATTGAGTTGTCGAATTTTCATCATATGGCCACTCATTTAATGTAATGAAGTTTAAAGCTCTTTTAGAATATCTCAATGATCAGGGATGAACTCTTTACTATTTAATAATGATCAACAAATATGCTTGAATTAAAACATAGTATTGAAATGATGTACATGTGATAATATTATCATAGGGGATTTATTTTTGCAAATGAATTAATCCTGTATTTAAAATATTAATGGTAAACGTGTGATGTGCTTTGGAAAAATATATATTAATAGCATTCATTTTAGTGTTTCAATGAGACATGTCTAATGATGATGATAGATAGAAATTGGTTTTTCTTCTTTTGTATTAAGCAATGAGAAAGAAAAATTGACCAATTCTTTTTTGTGTGTCCTAGTTGTGAGAATTATTTTAGAAAGATGCTTTTGGGTTTTAAGTAATGAAAGAAAATCTTAATGATGAGAATGCATACATGTAGTAAGTGTATAATGCATACATTATAGTCGAATCACGTAATGATTGTAAAAAATTTCCTGTGGGAAAGTTTTTATGTGTTGATAGTGCATAAATAGATTCCTATACTTAGAAAGAAGGAGAAAAATACGTACCTTTTTAGTTAATTAGGCGTTTGGTTCCATGAAACCGAGACCAAGTCTAAGAAGGTTGAAAGGTTCTCTTTTGAGAGGTTTGGTTAAGATATCGGCTATGTTGTCCTCGGTACCCCCAGGAGGACCTTTTTCATATTGAGATGTTATTTCCTTTTTAGGGACATTGTCACAAAAGAACAGTGATGTTGGGATTTCTATATGTTTGGTTGCGGGAATGGGAGATATGACTATGGAGGGTTCTTACTTAGGTCGGTGGGCTCCCCTTTATGGTCACAGTGGATGGGTATCGTCATCTGTTTTTATATGTCATAGTAAACTAGAGCATGTTTCATCACAAAAGCTTATTGGCAAGCTTTTTTTTTCGGCAAAGGACATATTCGGCTTCGTGGTAGAAGGGTTGAATTGGCTGGGACTTGGGGGCAGGTTTGTTTCTTTGGAGAACTACATTGTGATGGCAACATCCATGAATGTGCACAACCGCTTGTGATTTTGTGATCGACCAGAGTCTCCCACATGATCAGAATTGGCGTAAACAATGGTTTCTACACCCGTTCCTTTGGGATATCATAAACCTAAATGTGTTGTTCCCTTAATATATCTAAAAATCTTTTTTATCGCTTCAAGATAAGAGGTTTTGGGATCTTCTTGAAAACGGGCGCATAGACAAACACTAAACATGATGTTCGGCCGACTACCAATCATGCCACGATACTTTGTGTCGTCAACGGATTCCCCGTCTTCATATAGTCCCGGTGAGTTGTTTTTGGATGACATAGGGAGTTTTGATAGTTCTGGGTGTTTTCTAGACTAAATTTCTTGAGCATTTCCTTGATATATTTAGATTGGTTGAAAATAGATACATCTGTTTATAGTTGCTTGATTTGTTAACACCATTGGGAATAAATTTAATTCACGCATCATGTTTATCTCGAACTCGTCGTGCATGATTTTAGAAAAATCATCGCAAAGGTCTTGACAAGTTGATCTGAAGATGATGTCGTCCACGTAAATTTGGACAATGATGATATGTGAATCTCTTTTCTTGGTAATAGAAGTGTTATCTACAGACAAATGGTGTACTTATGGGTCAAGGAGAAGAAAGCATTGAGTCTATCGTACAAGCTTTTTGGGTGACTTGTTAAGATCATAAAGAGCCCTTTTTGAGTTTGATGTTACTATGGTTGGGTTTTTCGAAATTGTCCAAAGCCGGGTGGTTTAAGCTGACTTAGACTTTTTCTTTTTCATTTATAAATAACCGTTAGAAAAGCACTTTTGAAATCCATTTTGAAAAAGCTTTAAGTCAGTGTACAAGCATAAGAATCAACAACGTCCAACTACCCATTATAAAGAAGGATTCTTATTGATTTAGTCTTGCATACGGAAGCATAGGTTTATTTCATTTGATATCTATTATCTCTTGTTGGTTGTAATTGTGCAACTAGTCTAGCTTTGTTGCGGGATACGACACCATTTTCATATATGTTTTTTTTAAAGACCCATTTAGTGCCATATTGGTGTGGTTATGGGTGGAGGAATACAAGACTCCAAACATCGTTTGTTACAAATTGGTTTAGTTCTTCCTTGCTTAGAACATCTTCTAACTTTCGCGCTTTGATGGCTTCCTTAATGTTTTAGGTTCAATGAAGATACGAAACAAAAGATAGTTGCTTTAGTTTTTGGGAACTTTGAGATCTTAGAGTTCTTTTCGTTTTATTTTCTTATGACTTTTCTATGGGTGATTCTTTTAGACTCTTTGATGTTAACAATTTCTTTGTTTAATGGTCTATTTTCCTTGACTTCTATATCTTCTATTTGGTTCTTTATGATTTTACTTTCAATTATATCATCATCAACTAAAGGTGATGATTTAGGAGGTGGACTTTCGTCGAATCTCACATTTAGAGATTCTCCGACCCTCATGGTTTCTTTATTTAGAATTATATAAGCCTTACTATTAGGAGAATATCCAAGAAAGACGCCTTTTGGTAGATTTAGGGTCGAATTTAGTAAGATAATCTTTAGTATTAAGAATAAAACATTTACTACCAATTACCTTGAAATATTCTAATGAAGGCTTTTTGCCTTTGAAAAGCTCATAAGGAGTTTTTCCGAGGAAATGTCTAATTAAGATCCTATTTAAGATATTAGTGGAGGTGTCGACGGCATTACACCAAAACTTTTGAGGGATAGATTGTTCATTAAGCATTGTACGACTCATTTCTTGCAAAGTCTGGTTTTTACGTTCAACTACCCCATTTGATTGTTAGGTACACGGAGCCGAGAAGTTATGAGTGATACCATTAGCATCACAAAAGGCTCCAAATTATACTTCATTATTAAATTATCGACCATGATTCGTTCGGAATGAAATGATGGGACAACCTTTTTGGACTTGAATCATTTTACTCAAAATTTCAAATGATCAAAAGCTTCATTTTTATGTTTTATAAATCTAGTCCAAGTGTATCTTGAATAATCATTGACAATGACCAAAGTGTAAAAGTTACCTCCATAACTTTGAACGGCCGACGGACCAAACAAGTCCATATGTAAAAGTTCTAGACATTTTTTAGTTGAAACCATGTTTTTAGCCTTATGTCTTTCGTGTACTTCTTTTTTGCGTCACAAAAATGGTTTTCAAATTTTAGCTTTGGTAGGTTTCTAACAAGCTCTTTGGATAATAGCGATTGAATAAGTCGCATATTGGCATGACCTAATCTTCGATGCCATAAGGTCTAAGTATCATCCATTGAGGTTAGACAAAGACTATCTTTAGGTGAGTTGCCCATTTTCATTATATAAAGACCATTTTTTCTAATCCTTATTCCTATGGTAATGTCGTCTTTAAGTATTTCACTATCGGTTTCACTAAAGAGCACCTTGCACTTTTTATCACATATTTGACATATGCTAAGTAAGTTCAAGCTAAGATTTTCTACATGGCTAACATCATGAATAGTTAGAGAGTTGTGAGTAATTATACCTTTTTCGATGATGATCCTTCGCTCTTTTAGTGTTCATCTACCAAACACTACGTTACCTCCATTGATGGCTTCATAGGTTGAAAAGAGATCTTTCTTGCCCGTCATGTGTCTTGAGCATCCACTATCTTTGATCCATTCATCCGATTCTAGTTTGACTTTTAGGCATACCTAAAATCACAAAAGAACTCAAGCATTTAGTCCCCAATATCTTATGGGTCCATTAGCATTATACATGCCGTTTGGTTAGTTCATGTATAGGAATGGTGGATAAGGTCCCTAAGGGCCATAGTTAGATGGTTGTGGAGGATATTCATGTTGTGTTGAGTAGTTCCAACCTACTTGGAGATAGTCACTCTTGGGATATAAAGTGTTATGTTATGTCCTCTGTGTGAGAGGCATTTTAGGGGGGACAAATTCGTGTTTTGACATTTTACATTATCCTAGGACCTTGACACACAGTTTCAAGGTTGTTGTTTGTTTTACAATGTTTACATCTGTGTTAGTAGAAAGTTTCCTAGTTATTTGTACTGTACTAGTTCTCGGAGTCATTTTTCTTTATGATATTAGATTCAAGCATTTTTCCCATTTCTTTCGTTTTCTGCACTGTCAACAGATCCCCGGTGCTGTTCGTCTGAACAAGCTAGTTATGTTGTCAATGGAACCAACAATGCCGGTTCTACAGAAGGCACTTTTTGAATTTGGGGACCCAAGTTTTTGATTTTAGTGTTGCTAGAGGAAGCTATATTCTCTGAGTATCCTAATCCACATTTGTCTTTTGACGGTTTTTGCATTTCGACCATTTTTCGCAAGGATGAACTACTATTTTCGAAACTAGCTAGTTTTAGTTTTAGAGAGTTAATTTCAATTTCAAGCTTGTCACAAACATCACATTTGTTACTTATTTCTTTGTTCTTCTCTAATAGTTCTAGCTTGATTTTAAGTTCATTAGCATTCCTTTTGAGTAATTCGTTTTTAGCCTTTAGGTGCTTGTTTTTGTTAATAATCCTAAGACTAATTTTGCAAAGTTTATCATACTCATTTTGTCTTGATTCATTATCTAAGGATGAGCTACTATAGTAGGGAGTATCGGATAATACAACATTTTCGTGTGCCATGAGACAAATTTCATCTTTATCATCTTCGCTATCACTCCAACAACCCACCACGAATGCCTTTTGATCGTTGAAAGAATTCTTTGGACAATCACTAATGAAGTGGTTTGGATCGCCACACTTGAAGCACCTTCGGTCTTCTTTCTTGTCTTCCTTGGCCTTTCGGAAGTTCTTCTTGTCATCGTAGGGTTGTCGGACAAATTTTCCTCTTCTTCTAAAGAACTTTTTGAAATCCCTAACGGCCATTGCATATTCTTCGTCGTTGCTATCCGAGGAAGATGCATCTTCATCACTTAAGACTTGTCTTGCTTTTAGGGCAAGAGATTTGTACTTTTCTTTCTTGTTCTTTGCACTTTCCAAGTCCTTCTCAAGTACTACCTCATAGACTTTGAGATTGCCGACTAGTTCGTCTAGAGATAGTTTTGATAGGTCCTTGGATTCTTCAATCGCCGTCACCTTTGGACGCCATTTGGAGGGGAGAGCCCTTAGGAATTTCCTAACATGATTACGACTTGAAAAAGATTCATCAAGTGCTTTGAGTGATGTAATGATTGTATTAAATCTAGAAAAGGCACAATCAATAGTTTCATCATCGGTTATAGAGAACTCTTCATATTTTTGTACAAAAAGATCTATTTTATTATCTTTAACTTGTTTGTTGCCTTGATGAGTAGTTATTAATGAATCCCAAATATTTTGAGCTGTATCGCACATGAAAATTCTTTCGTATTCCTTTTTAGGTAAAGCATTGTATAAAACCATTTTTGCTTCATCATTTTTGGAAATCATTTTCTTGTGGTTCTCATCAAATTTTTCATATGGAATAGCTATATCTTTACCATCTTTGTCTTTGATGGTAGGTTTATAGTTACCATGAGCTATAATATACCAAAGATCAATATCTTTAGATTTCACATAAGTTTCAAAACGGTTTTTCCAATATATAAAACAGTTTGCCTCGAATAGAGGTGGTCGTTGCATAGATTGACCTTCTTTGTAGTTTTCCGAATCCATAATCGTTTTAAAGATTTAAAATACAATTTATTTTAAAAACTTTGGTAACCTAGCTCTTGATGCCAATTGTGGAAAACTAGAAGGGGGGTTGAATAGTTTTCTTGATTGATTTGTTATCTTTTTAAAATTTTGCTTGAAACTTTGTGTGAAATGAGTTGATGTTGATCTTTGGTTCGTGAAATGTAAAAGTAAGTAAAGGAAAGAGTTAGAGAGATATAACCAGGACACAAGTATTTATAGTGGTTTGGCTACAAGGACACCTTCCTTGCCCTACTCCACTCCCCGAGTCACCTACTCGAGAGTTTGTTAAACACTAGTCACCAATCTCCTTTTTGACCGGCGGAGAAGCCTCACAACGATGGTTACACCTCTTTAATAATACAAAGCTAAATGATGGATTCTTCACACGGTAGAATCAATTCAATCACAACTACACTTGATATACAAATTATGAATGGACTAACAACTACAAAGTAATGGTCAAGACTCAACAATTGATGGAGTTATGGAGAACGTATGCATGGTACTTGGTACTTGATCATCTCACCAGATGAAAGCTTGGTAATTTCTTCTTTGAAGTAAATTACCTACAAGAAGCTAAGAAAGAGTATGCAAGAAATAGAGAGAAAGATTAGTAGATAAGAGAGTATTTCTTAGTGAGAAGGTGTGTGAAAACATGAGAAATGGCTTGGTATTTATAGCTAAAAAAAGTACTATAGCCCGGTTCCGCCGGTGCCATTGGAGAATGGAACCGGCAGCCAAATCCAATGGAACCGGCCTACAGTAACCAAATCCGAATTTTGATTCTCAAGATTTTGGGAAATCTTATGTAATCTTATAAGATTGCCCTTGAATTTGTTGCATTTGATTAGGTCATGAATGATGTAATTAGAAGGAAATTAGAAAACATTTTTGTGTGAAGTTTTGGTTTACATAAAATAATGTATACACATTTTTATGTCACTTTGTGATTTTGTAAAAACTTATGTTTTTAGAGAAGGTTTTAACATATTGTTACTTCAAGTTTTATCATCAATAAAACGAAGATCGTGAAATAGAAATAAATATTTTTACCGGTTTGTTTGTATTAACATAACTCTTTTAATGAACAAAGTCTTATCTATCTAACCTCTTTGAAATCCATTGTCGAATAAATAGGTAGATAAAGTTTCATACCAGGCTCTAGGAGCTTGATGTAGACCATATAATGCCTTTTCTACCTTATAAACTCTGTCAGGGAACTCTGGATCTTCAAACCCTGGAGGTTGACAGACATAAACTTCCTCTTCAGTCTTGCCATATAGAAATGCACTCTTCACATCAATCTGGTATACTACAAAGCCTTTGAATGAGACATAGGCTAAGAACAGCCTAATTGCTTCAATCCTAGCAACTGGAGCAAAAACCTCATCATAATCTATTCCATCTTCTTGAGTGTAACTCTGTGCAACCAGCCTTGCCTTGTTTCTAATCATAATACCTTTTTCATCTTTCTTGTTCCTATAAACCCATTTTGTTCCAATGGCCTTTTTGACATATGGTAAATCAACCAAAGTCCAAACTTGTTGTAATTTGAATTGCAGAAGCTCTTCTTGCATAGCTTCTATCCAGCTTGGATCTTTTAATGCTTGGATTACCTTCTTGGGTTTTTTGGGCACGATTGTCGAATTTTAATACTAAATAAATAAGTATAAGAATATATATACAAGTCTAAAAATCCACAAGAGCAATAAAACCGAGAAGTAGTATAAGACTTTTCCCGGGAGTCGATAACCCCCAACGAGGAGCTGTGCAGGAAATCGATAAAGTCTGAAAATTTGAGTTGGAAGGAGAGAAATAATTGAGTGTTTGGAAAAGTTAAATTAGACAATAACAAACCAAAACGTTTAAGAAAATCTTAAAAAAAATGAAAAATTAAGCTAAAAAAACGAGAAGCACGTACTCCCCGATACAAAGGGGGAAAACCAAAAAAAACTTCAAAATTAACCAAACGAGAAGAAATTTTTATCACTTCTAAACAACTCTATGAGACAAATAACGAAGAAGAAAAAGACTAGACTATAAAACTGACAGGTCGTTTGACCCGAAAAAACGAGTCAAGACAAAAAACCGCAAAATCCCGACCCTGTTCTTTAAGAAACCAAAAGTTTATAAAAATTGACCCTACGAAAAGCTTTATATTTTATCCTACAAACGATATGACAAAATAAAATTTTCCAAAAAAATGAAAAAAATTTTTGTAATATTTGAATTTTTATATGAATTATTTAAACATTTATAAAACGAAATAAATTAAAAAAAAAACTAAATTACTTAGTGACAATTCTGAAAATTTTACTAAAAATACTAGACAAACCTAGAATTTAACCTAACAATAAATAATAAACTAAAAAGTGGCTTATAATAAATAAGCCCGAAATAAGCTGTAAACAGCTTATGGGCTTTAATAGCCAAAAAACGAGTTTAGTATCTAAGCCCTTGGGACACTAAGCCCTTGGGACTATAACGAAAAAGTCCCAAGGGCGCAGCGGTATGTGTGTTGTGTAAAGAGAGGTGTACGAGGGTTGAGACCCGGGTTCGAGTCTTGCTCACCCGGGTAACCCCTTGTCTCCTTTTTTTTTTGAAAAACTTTGTAAACCAAAGTTGTTAAGCTTTTGGAGCTTAACAACTTTCAAAACTACGACTTTTTCTAAAAGCTTATAAATAAGCTTTAAAACAGCTTTTAAAAACGGACAGAAGTTAAAATGAGCTTAAGGCTAAAAATTGGCTAAGTCTTTTTGGACTTTGAGACTAACAAGCTAACACTTGGACAAATAAGCTAAAGGAGCTGGCTAGCTTATCCTAAATAAGCACTAAAAGGCTAAAACCTACAACTAAATAAGCTTAAAGGGCTTAAAATGGACAGAAGCTTAACTAAGCTTAAAAGGCAAAAGCTACTAACTATTAATACTAAATAAGCTGAAGTAAAATGGAAAATAAGCTCAACAACTTAACACATTATCCTAAAAATCAACTAGGAGCACAAATTAGCTTATGAAATAAGCTTAATAAGCCAAGAGGGAAAATAAGCAGTTTCTACACTAGGCCTAACAAAAACAGTGAAGAGGCAACTTTGGGCTTAAAAATAAGCTAGTAAAAGGGCTTTCTAAGGACTGAATTTGAGAGGGCTTATCAAAGAGCTTATGGGCTCTTAAGATAAGCCAAAACCTAAGGCTTAAGTACACTAAAAAGCTAAGAAAAAGGGCTCAAAAATCACCCCTTTGCACCAGGGGAAATTAAGCTAAGACAAAGGCTTAATTTGACAGCTTATTTTAAGCTGTCAAATAAGCTTAAAATAAAAAGTAAAGTTAAAACAGCTAAAGATCACTAAGAAATGAACATGTGCACAAATTTTAAGCTTCTAAAAACCATTTAAACCTGCTGAATTTTTAGAGTGAAAAAGGGCTTTTAGTTTTTTAAAAACTGACACTTAAAAACTTGGTGGTTTTGACTCAAAAAGTCAAGTGACCAAAGGGTGTTTTGACAGCTTGTTGTAAACACACAAACACAACTTTTTAAAACCACAACTCACAATGACAAGAGCTTATGTAATAAGCTCTTGTAGCCTTTTTTAAAAAAGACACAGTTTCAAAAGGATGAATTGGACAACCTTAAAAACATTTTTAAACTAAAAAAAACTTTTAAAAACAGACTAAATTTAGCTAGATACTTAAGCTAAAACTAACTTAATGACCACAACCCATACAACTTCATGTTTTGACCCGTTTTCATGTTAACCCAAACACCCCTTTAATTTCTTAAAAAGGATTTTTAAGACTATAAGAGCTAAACTTAACTGAAATTTTTGAAAGACTAATACTACTTAAGCACTATTAAACAATAAAAAGTAAAAAGCTCAAAAAATAAGCACTTAAAAGGGACAATAAGCTAATGACAGATTAAGCTAAATTTGACAGTTTTTAGCAACTTGTATGAAAATGAAGTGAAAAGTAACTAGGAAGCACACTTAAGCATTAATTGACATAAATAAGCACACAAGACATTAATAAGCTCAGAATAAGCTAAATAAGCAATTGCTACAGTAATAAGCAAAATTTAACAAGAAATGTACCTTTAATCCTTTGCTCAAAAAGGATTTTTGAAACCTAATTAAGCTCTAAATCCTACCCACAGCTTATAAATAAGCTTAGACTAAGCAATAACCAATAAGCCTTCCAAAATAGCTTATTCATCCATTCTTGATCACACATACAGTAACTTGTCTCTTTCTTGAATTTTCCTTAAAGTTTTGTATAAAAAATGTTGAACAGGTTATAAAAATAGCTTATATTGAGAGCTTTAAAGATTTTAAGAAGGCAATTGTAACTTAGAACACAATTATAAAAACAACTGAATTTTCATTAAAACTGTGAAATGCAAGTACATAAAAGAACTTAGCTTAAAACTTAACACCTAAACTTTTAAAACACTAAAAAACTTACTAAAAAAACTACTACCTGCCACCATGGGCTTACAATGCTTTATATAGGAAAATACGAGCTAGGGTTTATGTCTTGGAATCTTTGTCTTCTTCCAAGTGTGCTTCTTTGTAGACACACAATTGGAGTGTGTTTGTTGTGAGTGTGTAGACAGAGCAAATCCTGGCCCTCCATTTTTCTTGCCCTCCAAGTCGAACTTTATAAACCATTGATGATTTTTGGTGAGGGTTTGGATTGCCAACATGGCAATCCCATGTGGGGGTGTGGGGTTTAAGATTGTGAAAGGTTTGGAGTATGTGGGAAGTCAACCAAGGTGACAGGATGTGGGGTATGGGTTTTGGCGGGAAACCATTGAGGGAGATATACAGTGTTTTGAAAAACAGGGTGAAAGTTTGTGGTTTTGTCAATTATGGTCCCTTAAAGTGATAATAACTCTTGCAACCATGGTCCTTGTGTGATTGAGGGTTTGGGGATTTGGCAATATAACCCCCCCCAAAGGTTATATAACCCTTTGCACCACTCGTCCTTGGTTAATTAAAAGAATGGGGCCTTGGCAGTTTCGGCCCTTGGGGTTTAACTTTGAAAGCTTGGCAGTTTAGGTCCTTCTCTTTCTTTTCTTCTTTTTCTTCTTTAAATAAGTTTAGGGACTTAAAAACTTTAGTCCCTAAACCTGTTTTTCTTGACTTTTTGGCTTCGGGTTTGTCGGGGTTGACTTAGGTTGACTTTTCTACACTTGGGCTTGGACTTTGACTTTGTCTTTTTCTGCTTTTCCATTCCGAGTCCGGTTTTGTCGTTTTGGCTTCGTTTTTCGTCCTTTTCCTAGATATCCGTTCCTGCACAACACAATTAGCAAAACAAGCGTATATTTGGCATTTTAAGTCCATTTTTAGTTATTTTAGCTCGTTTTTAAAGGTAAAATGTATGTGTAATTAAACACATACCAATCATCCAGGTGATCCTTGTTACCAGTCATGTGCCCTGAGCATCCACTATCAAATATACCTCTGTCCTCCATGTTCTTGAGCGGATGATCCTGCACATGAAAAAGAGAAATTAGTTTCTCTTAGAGACCCAGGCCTCTTCAGGTTTGGGTCTACCTTGTGGTCCTTTAACATTAACAGTTCAAACAAAATTGGATCCACTATTACAATTGGAGTTTGGTCTTGTTTTCCTCCAATTATAACCTACTGAGGTCTTAATAGCAGTGCCCCAATTTCCCTTTACAACATGAGAATAAGGCATTCTTGCTGTATTTCTAACAATAGGTCTTCTCACAGGTGAATGTGATTTTGAAAAATGAATTCTTTGATTAAATTTATTCACCTGGGGTCTTACAGGACTAAAAATGGTTGAGTTACTGGTAGGTACTGGTTGTTTAGATCTAACAGTATTAACATTAAAACTACCGGTAGTAACATTAGACCTGATAGATTTAACATTTTGCCTAACAGAATTAACATTTGGCCTAACAGAATTAACATTTGCCCTACCGGTATTGACATTAGACCTGACAGAATTAACATTTGGCCTAATAGAATTAAGTTGTACTGGTCTAGGTATAA
>BQNB010098488.1:0-16659 GCA_026074375.1 Tanacetum coccineum
CATGATTGATTGTTGACATTGAAGACAAGTATCATGGACCCAGTGATACACTGCACAACCCTTCATAGCCACTTAAGATCCCTCAAAGGATTCTTGTTTCATTTCTTACGGAGATCAATACATTTCTATCATCTCTCTCACTTCGAGTTAGATGATATTGAAAAGGTGGCAGTCTGCTCTAGCCTCCGACTACTAAAAACAAAAGTGCACTATAGAGTCTAGAGCCACGAGATCATTCATAATTCTCGCTAGGACACAAATACAAATTATGCTTGCTTATCACACACTATGATAAAAAGTAAGATCTTAAGAGTCCTACACATTATCCTCGTGGTATTGCCAGAACATCCGAGTGATACGAAAGTACTCACAATGAAGATGGAAATCCTTCTAGAGCCAACATCTAACAAACTCTTGGTAGGTGACATGTGAGATCCACTATGGATTAAACTTGTGACAAATGGAAAGCAATGACGGTACGATTCTTTATGAATCAAACTTGTTCCAGGCAGTGAATTGACGAATAGTTTTTGAAAAACCTTTCAATGTGCGCAACAACTGATTTTCGAGCACATTGACTGTGTATATCTTTCAAAACAAATGTGTTTCTGATGACATTTGATTCTGAGCTATAAAACACTCTTGATGTGTCACACAAATACTTTCTCAAGTGATACGTCAATTGATTTTCAAATCAATTTTTCTCATCAATCGGTAAGACAGTAACTAACCGATTCACTCTTATCGTGTTGTCTGCTTTGAGATGTTTCGATAAAGAGAATAGGAAAGTATGGTGAGGTTGTACATTAGATGATCCTATACTTATACTAGAAATCCTGTCAATGAGATTCTACTTAAGATGAATCTACCTGATCACAAGTTGGTCCTTACGGATTCGGAGGTTAATCCAACCAGACTCGCGCAAATGACAAAGCTATATTCGTCCACATGCTTTATTGCTAACTGTTTTATTATAGGTTCACGTAAAGATGGAGATGAAGATACCACGTTCTATTAGATTCAATTCACCACCCCATGCTCACACTTAATGTTACTAATCAAAGACATCATGACAAATGAAAGACCTACAACACAGCTTCCGCAACTCTGATGAGTATTATCATGATCCAGAAAAGTGTGAGCATGCGGGTCCGAAGGTCACAACATCACAGGAAGGCAATACTCCACAACAAGGATGATTAAGAGATTTACTGTAGATGATGATCTCAAAGAAAGCTCAAAGATCACACAAGTCTAAGGAACAAAGCTCAAAGATCACTACTTGCAGTACAGAGACTAATCTTGAAGAATCAAAAGACTACGAGCCAGAGTCAAAGATCAATTCAAAGATAGCTAGGATTCAATTTGTATTTTCTGGGGTGACCTCCCTTAGGGGGAGATTGTTAGGATTATGAAAATCCATGTAAAAGACTCGGTCACCCCGTGTAATGTCTAGCATAGGTTAGCTCGTAGCCTTAATATTAATCGTTTAATTACCGTATGACTTATGGTGTTGGGCCGGGTCTTTACCCACATGTTAGCCCACTCCATAGCCCACTTAGGGGCACTAAACACTTGTATTTATACCCCCTTTCCAGCCATGGGAAGGGGTTGGTTGTTCATTTTATTATACACACACATAAGGTGTAGTTTCTCTCACTAGAAATCACTTTCTCTCTCTAAGATTAATTAGCCAACCCCTAGATCATTCATTGTGTTATGATATCCAATATACTACAATTGGTATCAGAGCTCATGGGATGATTAGCTAGATTGTGTGTGCGTTTTCTTGGTTAGATTATATCAAAAGTTTGGTTTTAGAAGGTTTATGGTCTTATTCTTGACACTCTTTGATTTTCACGTTTGTGGTGTTAAAGTTGGTGTTTTTATTGTTATAGCCTTCTAGGATCAAGTTGTGCAAAAGAAACCAAGCAAAAACGTTCAAAAGGGTGATTTTTAGGTGTTTTTAGGTGGTAAAAGTCGTATTTTCATCATTGCGTTTTGTCTCACTGGCATATTTTTGGTTGCGTTTTGCTTCCTGCGTTTTATCAGAAAAGTACACTGCGGTTTGTCATTTTGTAAAGGACAACAGTACTGCGTTTTGTCTTATTAGGTTCTGCGTTTTATCTCCTGCGTTTTGGTTCCTGCGCTGCGTTTTGGTTCCTGCCTTTTGGTTCTGCGATTTGACTCTGCATTTTGCCTAATTAAAGACCTTTCTTTCATTTTGTCTCAAGAATTGACTGCGTTTTGTCTAAGGTGCTTCACTGTGATTTGCTTCCTGCGTTTTGTCTACCTTTGAAGACCTACATTGCGTTTTGTTGGAAAGAAACTCAGACATAGAGTATTTTGATTTAAGTCATACCTAGTACGAGTTGGTGAATGATGTGAATAGTTGGCAGAACTGTTCACAAAAGTATGGGCGATATGTTTGCAAGAATAGATGTGCAATAAACGTAGACGTACTTTCTCCATTTGATTCTTGACACGTCCCAACTACTGCCACTAAGGGATTAAACTCGTATCACTATAAATAGAGAATGCTCGTAGGTGTAAATGCTATCACTTATATTGTTGTTGTTATTGTAGTTTCATTTACTCCTTTGTCGAACTTACAATTAGTCAGCTGATCCTGTTAGCGTGTCTTGATAACATCAAATATTTAATACTTTTTGGTATCAAATTCCATATCAAAATGCTTGTAATTATCTCATAAATGCCTGAAAATGGTACTTAATTACTTATTTATTGTTTTCATGAAGAAATCGAGCATTTATGCAAGAAACACGGGTTTTGGACACAAAAACGAGCAAATATGGATTCTAAAGACGTTTTACGGTGTAACCATCTCTCAAAGGTTACGCCGTAAAATATTTAAGGCAAGAATGGTCATCACAAAGGTTACGGCGTAATCACTTGCAAATTTTACGCCGTAACACATCTCATTATAGAATGATGAGTCATCCGAGTCAGCGTTACAGCGTAACAAGGGCATTGAAGTTACGCCGTAACATAATTTTGCCTACAATAAGGAAGCCCACTGTAACACCCCCAAAATCACTACGCAACGGAATTCCACTTGGGGTGCTACTTCATAGCATAAAGTAAAAGTTACAGAAAACGACTCTAAGTGAGACGTTGTGAAAAGTCAACCATTCGATAATTTTTATAAAATATCAGAGTTACAACAGGTTCCATTTATACAGTATTAGAAAACATTTTTAAAACATTTGTCGAATGGTACTGAAATAAAAAGCCATCAAAAATATATCTGCGCGACTCAATGCTCCCAATGCTCAGCTAGCAAAATAATAACCTGAGAAAATACATACAAAACGTCAACAATAATGTTGGTGAATTCATAGGTTTAAGTAAAAGCAATATTGAAATAATTCAAGTATTATTTCAGTAGAAAGTAGGTTACTACATTCAAAGTATTATTCCTGAAATCCAAGTAGTGATTCAATAATCAAGTAATGTTCAGTAGTGGACCACAAGATTTAAGTAATGAGGCGACAATGAAACATATTCATATGTCGAAACAACTATTATTGCACTAAGCTCATGACACCGAACCTTAACTGGTAATGCAATCAATGCAAAATGTCTGCCCCAAAAATGTAGGGTGTTCTGCCAAACACCCCAAAGAATACCTCAAATGTTAAATGCGTCAATGGTTATCTAGAAACCACAGCCCAGACGGGGATTGTCAATCCTGATAGATCTATCCACAACATTCACGTTCACTACAATAGCAATTAATGGTTCATGATAAACATGAGACTTAAGTGGCAGTAGCGGAACTTAGGCAATAATATCAGGCATTAATAGCAGGCATAGCATACGATTTTTAAATACTTGTGTCCACATTTAAAACAAATAATGTGTTCAAAACTTACGGTTTCATATATAGATATTCAATGATCTCAAATCGTGTAGTAACCAAATAAAAATTTCGTAATTAAGTTCATAAGCAAAAAACCATGTATCACATATGTATTAGAAGTCATGTAGTAAGCAAGTAAAAGCTTTAGTAAAAATATTCATGTAACGCTTGAGTAGTAAAAATCAATAAGTTTACTTAGTAAAACGAGCATGTATTCTCACCCCGAAAACAGTTTATAAAAACCATTAAAAGAGAAAAGGTGGGGCTATGAACTCACCGATAAGCAATGAAGTATCGAATGAGAAATTCAACATAGAAAGAACGGCGACAACGTCTCACCCGCGACCTATAATAATGGTGCGCGTATAAGAGTATATTTATAAGAAAAATGCATAAAATGCATAAGTATATAAAAATATATATATATTCTGACATATATGAAATCTTATATCGTAGAATCCATGAGTGCACCAAACTTACTTATTTATACCCACTAAAATGATCCGCCTTATGTTTAACTTCATTTTAACCCATTCCGACTAATACGTAATTTTAATGAAAATTACACATTTTGACTCATTATAAAGATTAAGACATCTAGATGTGAACGAAAGTCAAAGACTCACTTATTAGTTGCAAATTCAGTTTTAGTTAATATAATTTACGCCTATTCATTTGCTAAAACACTAAGGGGCCGTTTGGTTCACATAATGTTTTTGAAGGAATTGTAATCTTTAGAAGGAATTGTAATTTAATGTAATTGTAATTCAATGAATTGGAATGTGCTGTAATTGTAATGTGTTGTAATTGTAATGTGTTGTAATTGTAATTAATAAAATATGTAGATGTGTTTGGTTGACTCGCAACGTAATGTAATTCAATTTTTTTTACCAAAACTAAAAAATTAATATAATAATAATTAAAATAATAATAAAAATAAAAATACTAATAATAATAATAATAGTAATATTAATAATAATTATTATAAAAAAAATAACACATAATAATAATAAAATAATAAAATAATTATAATAAAATAATAAATAATAATAATAATAAATAATAATACTGATAATAATATGAATAAATAATAATAATAACAATAAATTAATATTATAAAAATAATATTAATAAATAATAATTATAATAATATTAATAATAATTAATAAATAATATTTATAAATAATAATAATAATAATAATAATAAATATTAAATAAATAATACTATAATAATAATAATAATAATAATAATAATAATAATAAAATAAAAAAATAAAAATAACAAATGATAATAATAAATAATAATAATAATAATAATATTGACAGGGTCCTCTCCTTTGACACACACTGGGATGACTGATTTCGTGCCTGGTCGGGTTGTTTTTGATGCTGCGCAGCGCAAACGTGGTAAGTATATGACTAAGTGTGCAGATATTGGGTATGAGTTCCTTCCTTTTTCTTTCTCCTCCTTAGGGGAATTAGAGGCTGACGCAGTTACATTGCTAAAGCGGATCCGGAAGTTTTCTATAGCTCAGGACATCGGGGCACGTGCAGCTATTCATATTTTTAATAGGATTAGTTTTGCTATTGCCAAAGGAGTGGGGGCCCAGATAGTATCTCGGCTTCCCTCCAATTTGTTGTAATCTTTTTATTCTAATGAAGTGATGTTTATATAAAATAATAATAATAATAATAATAATAATAATAATAATAATAAAACAATATAAAAATAATAATGATAATAATAAAATAATATAAAATAATAATAATAATAATAATAATAATAATAATAATAATCCTCAATGAAGAGAGTATCTAAAACCATTGGTGCATGTGCGGGGATTTCTAAACTATACTTTGCTATGCGCACATGCCCCTCTCGTGTCTTTGTGTCGGCTCAACTTTCTTTTGACATGGCTCTTCGTTCTGCCTTGGAGCGTGTTGTCACGACATCTGGGCCGGGGTTTGGCGACTGGCAATGGAGACTCGCCACATTACCCTTTGCATTTGGGGGACTTGGTGTTTATTCAGCAGGTGAGGTTTTGAATTATGCCTTTATTGCCCCTTTTTTCAACGGTTTGCTAGTATGCTGCCACTTGCGAATATGCTTCTTTCGACATGTTGGTATTGTAGCTCCTGGTTCCACTTTTGATGACGCTTTGTGTATGTTTAACACTTCTATGGAGATTGATTTTCTAAGTAATCCAAGTGAGATGGCTGCCCCCAAACTCATGAAAAGAATGGCAGACATATATTTCACTCGGGTTACTAAGGATGTTGAATCTTCTTTTTCTTTATCTCCTTGACAGATGGCCTTGTGGCAATCTCAAAAGGAAGATCATACTTCAGACTGGCTTCGTGTGGTTCCGATTTCTAGGTTGGGACAGACTATGAACGGTAAAACTTACCGTTGTGTTCTGTGTTACCGGTTAGGTGTCCCCATATTTTCTGTCTCAAAGCCATGCTCAGCCTGCTCCAAAGTCTTTACGGGGGATATTTATAGAGACCATGCTGTATCATGTGTCGGTATTATTGGTATCAAGCATCGGCATAACGTGGTGCGTGATACTTTGGTAGACATATGTTAGGATTTATGTTTTAGTAAGTTAGTACCGACGGTATAAATAGTTAGTACTGTTAGTTATAGTTAGTACCGATAGTACAAAATGTAAGTACTGATCGATTAGTTAGTACCGTTAGTTAGAAAATAGTTAGTACCATTTATGAGATGAGCATGAGATATCTTAGGAAAAGATAAGTATGCATTTTGTAAGCCTGTTCTGTTAGGGTTTATCCTTAGTTTATAAAAGGATCCCCTTGGGCATAGTTAGATATACGTCCTCAAGATATCTCATAGCAATATCATATCAAAAATAGTTAGTAATCTGTAATTGTTAAAAGCAGATTAATAGAAGTTGTTATTTAGTTATACATTGTTTTTCTTAGTACTTGTGTTGAGATTCAGATCAACATTTTAGATATTCATTTTCAGTGTTTCTACATAGTCAGTTGTATTTATACAGTTTGGCTATCATCCTTTATAGGCTGCAAAGATCTATCCGTTTAGGGACTCACAAGTGGTATCAGAGGCCTTGTGAGAACTATGAATAAGAAAACAATCAAATCATAACTTCATTTCCTAAACTAAACTGATGCATCATCATACAAGAAGAACTTCACCAACACACAAACACATCTACCATCATCACAAACACCAAACCAACAAAATCTCCTCATTCAGTTTCAACAATCAACGACTGGTCTCTATTCTCAAAAAGGGAGAATATGATATCTGGGCTATGAAGATGGAGCACTATTTGGCCCATACAGACTATCCAATCTGGGAGGTTATACAAAATGGGAATGGTCCTGTATCTATCACTACAGATACATCAGGACAAATTAAGGTTTTGCCTCCTAGAACTGCTGAAGAGATTGTAGCCAGAGAAAGAGAGAGAAAAGCAAGGACCACCTTGCTTATGGCCCTACCAGAAGATCATCTTGCTAAGTTCCATAAGATGACAGATGCAAAAGAAATGTGGGATGCCATCAAATCTAGATTTGGTGGAAATGACGAATCCAAGAAGATGCAAAAGTATATCTTGAAGCAACAGTTTGAAGGATTCTCTGTATCCAACACAGAAGGGCTTCACAAAGGTTATGACAGGTTCCAAAGTCTTCTAAGTCAGCTAGAGAAACATTCTTGAGCAGGTATCTACTTGAGAATGTAATCAAAAAATTTCACTAAGATCTCTACCTTCTGCTGGTCACAGTCTCCTAATAATGAAACTAACAAGGGGTGGACACTATTAGTTTTTATTATTTGTACCAAATAATCTAAGAGTTTTTGAGAGTGATATAAAAGTTCTACGTGCATCATCATCCTCTATGCCAACAAATGTAACCTTTGTTCTGAGAACGCAAACAGTATAATGAAGTTAGTACTGCTTATTGTGTTCCCATCTTTCTGGTTAAACACAAAGTAGGAACAAATTCATCTTACTCACTTCTTGTAATCAATCCAGTGCCCTCAATTGGTTCATGAGACTTGGAAACAGATTGATGAGTATGACTTGAAGAAATGCCTTGAAGTGGCATGTGGCCATGATCTCAAGAGAATGACAAAAGTTTTACAAGAAGGACTGGTAGATAGGCTACAATTTGTTGCAAAGAAGTTGTTGGCTTTGATAAAAACCAAAGTGGAATGTTACAATTGTCACAAGACAAGGTCATTTTTGCTAGAGAGTGTAGATTCAAGGGAAACTTCAAGATAACAGGAAGGAGGGATGAATGGAATTAGCGGAAAACAAGGATGAGGAGCAGAACTGGACAAAAGGAGGATTCTAGGCATTTGGTGACAGTTGATGGAGAAGGTGTAGATTGGACAAACCATTTCAGCAAGATGGAAGATTATGCTTGATGGGCTTGCAACAAATCAGACTCAGACACAGAGGTAATTTCTTGTTCAAATAAGTGTAAAGTGTCTTTGATAATCTTAAAATACTGTATGATGCTCAGAGAGTAACAACTTAATATGCAAGTATAGAAATAAGAGCATATTCTCAAGGTCTTAAGGAAAGTTGAAGGACGTTAGATTGCTCATCAAACTAGGACAACTTTGGTATGAACTAAAGATAAAGTTTATGAAAATAGATTTAGATTGATAAAACAGATGTTCTCACTTACCATTAGAAATTATTAGCAGTAGCTCAAAAAGAAAGAGAGAATTAAAGGCTATGGCATAATTCTTCTAAAAATCTTAGTAAACTGCTAAATACCCAAATGAGTGCTAATGATAAGTTTGGGCTTGGGTATGGGGATCACAGATATGATGGTATTTTGAGTTATGAAAATGAAGTGTTGCAGAGTGTTTTTATGAATAAAGAGAGTGAGATAGAAAACCAACCTTTGTATGATAGGTTTGTTACAGCAGAGGGAATGCATGCTGTACCCCCACCCATGACAGGAAATTACATGCCTTCAGGACCTGATGTAGAAGTAGATGATTCTAAGTTTACATATGGTCCAAAACAGACTCAACCTAATGAATCTGAATCACAATCAAGTGAATTTGATACCTGTGAATCTAACATTAGTGCAGAACCCTCTGAATTAGTGTCTGAACCAGTTGTCAATGAGTCTAATGTAAAAAGTCAACCTAAGGTTTGGTCTGATGCTCCTATCATTGAGGAGTATGAGTCAGATAGTGATGATGAGTGTGTAGTTATACCAACAAAACAACAAGAAACACCTAGTTTTGCTAACCAGCAAGTAAAAACTCCTAGGGAAAATGTTAAGAATCAGTCTACACATAGTCAAAAACCTAAAGTTGATAAGAAAGATTTGGGGTATGGGTTTGCTGTAAGAGCATGTTTTGTATGTGGTAGTCTTAATCATTTGATTAGAGATTGTAATTTTCATGAGAAAAGGATGGCAAGAAAAGCTGATTTAAACAATGGTTGGAATAATGTGCAAAGAGTAAATAAACAAAACCAATTTGTTCCTTCAGCAGTACTAACTAGAACTGGTATAATTCCAGTTAATACTGCTAGAACTAGCGGTACTAAAATTTTTAGTACTGCTAGGTAAAGTGTTAACAGACAGACAGTACTAACAAGTACTGTCATAAAAGTTAATATTGTTAAGCACATTATGAATGGAGTTAGACCAGCAAATGTTTTTATTAAAACTCATTCATCATCCACAAGGCCTTTCAAAAAGACAACAGTACTTAGACTAAAATTTTCAAATCAAAAGTTTAATACTGCTAAGGTAAATGCAGTTAATACTATTGGGGGAAAAAGGGAAACTGCTGTTAAGCCCTCAGCAGGTTGTAATTGGAGACCACAAAGATACTAACTGGCACAATATCTCGAAATACAATAGTGGATCCAATCTAAGAAACTGTTATACTTTCAAAGATCCACTAGGCAGACTCAAGCCCAAACAGGCTTGGGTCCCTAAGAGAAACTAATCTCTTTCTTTTAATGTGCAGGATTATCCACATAGAGCTCTAAAGAATAAAGGAATTGTTGATAGTGGATGTTTCAGGCACATGACTTGGAATAAGGTCTACCTTGATGAATTTCAAGACTTTAATGGTGGCCCCTGTTACTTTTGGAGGATAGAAAAGTTATATCACTGGTAAAGGGTAAAATAAAAACTGGGAAGATTAGATTTGAGATGTATGCTATTGTGAAAGAACTTCAGCATTTCAAAATTTTTCTCTGTGTCACAAATGTGTGACCAAAAGAACAAGGTTCTGTTTACGCTACTGAATGTCTTGTTTTTTCTCCTGAATTAAAGTTACTTGAGAAAATCCCGTATTACTTATAAAATACCCTATAACAAAACAACATGTACAATGTTTCAATTTAGAGAACCAATTGTTCCTTCAGAGGATTGCTTGTTTTAATTGCAACGGCTTACAACTGATAATCTAACAAATGGATAGGAGGTTGGGGTCATGTTAATTTCAAAAATCTAAATAGACTTGTGAAGGGAAACCTTGTCAGAGGTTTACCTTCAAAGGGTTGGTTGTGTGGGGGTTGTTGGGCGTGAGTTTGGGGGATGGTACTTATTTCAAAATGACCACACTTGTGTTGCTTGTCAGAAAGGAAAGCAACACAAGGCCTCCTGTAAGGCCAAAGTAGTAAGCTCTATTAGCCACACTTTACAACTTCTTTATATGGATTTATTTGGACCTACATCTGTAAGGAGTTTAAACCATAAAGAGAAAGAAGAAGTAAAAAAATGAGAGTTGGGGGTGGAACCTAATTGTCTGTCATCACTTATGATTTAGCAGTTTTTAGTTGGGTATTTTTCTTAAGAACTAAGGATGAAACTAGTGCAATCCTTAAGGACTTTATAAGACAGATAGAGAACCAATTGAATCTAAAAGTTAAGACCATTAGAAGTGATAATGGTACAGAATTTAAGAACAAGGATGTTATTGAATTTTGTAGGTCAAAAGGGATCAAGAGGGAATACAGTAATGCGAGAACTCCACAACAAAATGGAGTTGCCGAGAGAAAGAACAGACCTAATAGATGCTGCTATGACCATGCTTCAGATTCATTCTTACCTAACACTTTTTGGGCTGAAAGCAGTTAGTACTGCTTGTTTATTTTCTAAATAGGGTATAAAGTGACCAAGCCTCATAATAATACACCTTAATGAACTTTTAACTGGTAAGATACCAATTATAAGTTATATAAGACCTTTTGGGTGCCATGTGACCATCTTGAATACCATTGACCACCTTGGCAAGTTTGCTGGAAAATCAAATGAAGGGTTTTTAGTTGGGTATTCTCTACAAGTTAGTGGTGTGCACATTAAGATCTAGAAAACTAGCTATTTGATCTTCATATCATAACGAAGACGTCTAAGGAAACGTGGTTAGGTTAGAGGATACTTATGATTAGATATTCATATCTAGATCTTCTTTGGGTGGATTTTGAATAAGTATTGAGTGTGCGTAAATTTACTATTGGGGGGGAGCGGTGTCTGACAAGTAACGCCCGACTAGGTTGTCACGTAGAATGCAAACTTGACCAACCCGCTACAGAATTAGAGGAATACTTACACACTACACTAACGAGGGTGACGAGCAATAGAATAAGAGAGAGCAACTAGAGAGTAGTACATGATTAGGTAAACATGTTTGTTTAACCATACGAATTTCCACATATTTACCTTTCTTGCATAATTAAGAGTAGTTAGTAGTTTAGTTAAAACCCCCTCTTCAAAACTTGAGATTTTTACTTGCTTTCTAAAAAACATAAAAATATAAAAATACCCTTCCTTCATACACTAGTAACGTACAATTCGAGCCTACCTAAACTATTCTCCTAAAGAACGATAATAACCCCCCGAGTCTTACATGTACTATACTACAATGGATTAGGTACTATGCTAGAGGGATTGTAAAACATTTATGGTTCCAACCCGCCTGCAATCAAGTTTATTAGCAGCCACTGCAGAGCATAGTCAGGTTTCAGATTCTATTTATTTTAGGTCTACCACTAGATTCCTATCGAGTGAATTTACATTTTCTTCTTAGGTTAGGCTTCCTTTTAATCTATCTTACATTGTGTGTTTGTTTTGTAATTTCTTATTTATTATTCCATTCAGTCATTATGGGAGACCGCGGAATCATTTTGCCCACCTGTTCCCACCAAACCACCACGTGACCAAGTTGTTAAGGGAGCTCGATGAGCTACTTGAAAATTTCTTGCTATTATTGATTCACGACTTGAGACTAAATGACTCACAACCAAATTGTTGTTACCACCACCGCAGCCCTCATCCGAGCAACTGCTCCATGACTTTTTTGACCCATCTAAATTTCTTGAGGCAGATGACATAATTTTTGACGCTGAATCTATGGATACACCACTTGTATCCCCTTTTCTTGACTCATATGATAAATCAAACGATGGCGAGGTAGTTAATAACATATATTTAAACGAGGAGTATTTTAGTAGGCAAATAAGTAGGTTTTGTGAGCGTGACTTGGCATTCTCTTGCATGATAGGTTTTCGGGGGTTCGTTGCTTACTTTGATCCTAACTTGTCAATGAACATAATTACACACAAGTCCATCAACACTATAATGGCTAACCAACTGGCAAGTGGGGACAATAATTTTGTTGCAATCGTTATCAATGTTCAAGTGTTTGTTGGAAGTTTTACTTATACAACTGATTTAACTGTTTTTCAGGATATAGATGTTGGAAATCGTTATCTAAATAACCTAATATTACATTAATATTATATGAGCTACGCAACGGATATAGATTACATATAGCAAATATAATTAACATAAAACATAAATAAGTAAACATACCTTTAGCAACCAAGCTAGTGACGAATCAAAGACACTTTGAGTACACGTACGTGTGCAATAACGTGCGAACCAAACACTACTTCTAGTTACTAAAATAAATAACCTCTACGTGTATCTACACTACACGTCAAACAATATCACGCCGAATGCCTAGTTCCTGACCCAACTAACAAATTGAACACAAGAAAAACCGGAAACCGAAAAACCCTAACTGGGGGGGGGCGGGTTGTTTGTTTGTTCACTAATAAAGGAGACAAGGGATAAGAAATTATGAGTCTCTAAGGGTCCTCCTTATATACTAGGTGAATTTAGGGTTTACCTAAAATACATACAGTGGAGGAAAAGATACTCAAAACCCAATCCAAACCCCCTAACTTGGGTATGGCTGGGTCGAGTAAGGTCAACCAAAACACCCATTGGTCTTTGAGTTTTTGACTTTTCTAATAGGGAAATTACATTGCATAAATCCTTCTTAAAAATCAATATTAACGTAAATATCCTTCTTGACTTTTGAAATACATCAACGTCTTAATAAAACTTAGAATTACATTATATCCTTCTTATACAATTAAAATGATATAAATGGTCTAAAAATCAATTAAATCCACAAAGCATAATTATCATTGATTTTAATTTATGAAACTATATTTTAGCTCTTATATTGAACCTGAGATATATTATTTTATATATCTATTTGGCCTCAAATGGCAAAAAAAGCGATGAGTAATTACAAAAGTTAATTTTAAATATTAAAGACCATATTTTGAATCATATATATTTATTTGTTCATAGTATTTTTCACTTTCGAGTAATGAGAGAAAATTTTGATTTTCTTATATATAAAAATGAAAAATTTAAAAGTTTTAGAAGATACAAATGAAATATTAAATGAGGCAATAATGTAATTACTAAGTTTGTAGGAGGATATATGATTGTAATTAAAAAAGTTTTATGAAGGATAATGACGTAATTCCAGAAACATAGAAGGATATGATGTAATATTTGAGTTTTCGTAGGATATAAATGGTAATTGCCCCATAATATTTTATGGTTAAATATATTTAAATTAAATCCATTAATATGAAAAACTTTATAGTTTAATTATTCCATATGAAACCTAATAACGACCTTAGTGTTCTTATCGTCGAATCATAAGATTAATATAAATAATAAATCTACAAATATATTCTTATAAATATTAATAGAATGATATCTAAGTGTAAACGTGGTGAACCCCGTAGCTCACGTAATTTCTAGTCTTATAAATATTCATATGAAGGCATGAGCACAACCAATAGCTCAACTTGCTAATTTCATTTGTCATATAATATAACAAACTAACATTGACGAACAGTACTGCTCAACATCATCAATTCTTTTCAGAATACCTGAGTATGCAGTTTTGGTAAACAACTCAGCCTTCAATGGTTTTAGTCAGTCATATCATCTTTGTTTTCAATACAATGTTAAATATGGATATGGATCAATAGTCATTCCATATTTATACATTCTTTTTCACTCAACTGGATTGATTCAGATCACCAAATGTAAAAAGAAACATCTTAACTACACTTTGGACACGACCATGCAAATATCTAATTAACCCAACGAGGGGCCCAGTAAGTATCTTACTTCCACACACATGGAGGAACAAATTTTATTTTAACTTTAAGTGTCCGTCATGCACTTCAAAACATTTATGCAAATAGCCTTAATAAACTACTATTGTGACAACATGTGGTAGACAATAGTCAAGAAATACTATCCAACATTCAAAAACCACCTTGCATCTTCTAGTCTAAGGATAAACATGACTTTCACCATATGTGTAATGCACCCAATGACGCCGATCCATAAAGTGATTAACACAGGTGGGGTATCCAATATTTAACCTTATTGAATAACATGTGAAGTTGGCAGAATCATCTTTACATATTCTCCAGAATACAACCAAACACTCACATTTACCTTATCTTAACAATACTCCCATATTGTCAACTGGTATTGGATAAAGCTTTAGAATGCTACAAGTCATTCATGGATATAAACATGCAAATATAGGACATAATTATTATAAAATCAAAAACAAGATACCATGTATATTAATTCATTTAAAACATAACAATCGTTTTAACATCCTATTATCCAAATACTAACTACCAAATCACAGATTTACATGAGACTACTAGTAGGAACAATTCCAATCGCCATAACATGTTCATAATGCTTATTAAACGGTATTGGTTTTGTAAATGGATCAACTATGTTGTCATCTATGTGAACTTTTTTAAGGACAATCTCACATTCTTGAATTACTTCACGAATGTAGTGATATTTCCTCTGAAAATGTCTGGTTCCCCTTAAAATTCTGGGATCATTGGCGATTGCTATTGTAGGCTCATTTGTCCACAATAGATCACCATAGTCTTTTATATCGATGGCAATGACATTTTTTTTATTCCATCCAAGTCCCATCAATAAACTTCCTCATCCAGACGGCTTCCATTGATGCTTCAGCAGCAACAATGTACTCGGCTTCTGTAGAAGACATGGCAGTAGTGCTTTGCTTGGCACTCTTCAAGTCTACGGATCCACCATTAAGTACGAACATATATCTCGTTTGGGATTTGGTATCGTCCTTATCTATTTGAAAACTAGCATCAGCATAACAAGATACTTTCAGCTTAGCTTCAGCCATACACAAGAACCATATCTTTAGTATTCCTTAAATACTTAAGAATAGTTTCAGGTATAGTACATCTGACCGCATACATGATTGAACCTATAGCCGAAGCATAAGAAACTCTTTGCATACGTTGTACCTCACTAGGTGTTTTAGCACCATAGGACTTTCTGTAGTCAAGCTTTTCTATCATTGTAGTATACCCCTTCTTGGAGTTCTCCATCTAAAACTTCTTTAGGATTTTCTCTAGATAAACACTTTAACTAAGATCAATCAACCACTTAGATCTATCACGTATGATCTTGATTCCAAGGACGTATGTTGCTTCTCCTAATTCTTTCATAGAAAAACACTTACAAAGCCAAGATCTAACTTCTTGCAGCATTGTAACATTATTTCCTATGAGTAATATGTCATCGACATACAAGATTAGGAATGCAACATTACTCCCACTAGCTTTGAGATATATACATGGCTCATCAGGATTTTGAGTAAAACCAATCTTCTTGATTTCTACATCAAACCTTTTATTCCAACTTCTAGATGCTTGCTTTAATCCATAAATGGAACGTTGAAGTTTGCATACTTTGTTGGGATGTTTTGGATCCACAAACCCTTCTGGTTGCACCATATATACGTCCTCGCTTAGGTGACCATTTAGAAAGGCTGTCTTGACATCTATTTGCCAAATCTCATAGTCACAGAACACGGCTATGGCTAAAAGAATCCTTATAGCTCTAATGTCTGCAACAGGAGATAAGGTTTCCCCATAATCTGCTTTGTAGGTTTGGGTATAGCCTTTTTCTACCAGACGAGCTTTAAAGGTGTGTACATTGCCATCTATGTCAGTCTTCTTCTTGAAGAGCCATTTGCATCCAACAGTTCGACTATTAGATGGAAGATCAACCAAATACCAAACTTGGTTATCTTTCAAGGATTGCATTTCCGTATTCATAGCTTCAAGCTATTTATCAGATTCAGGATCTACTAATGCAGCTTTATAATTAGGAGGTTCATCAAGATCCTCTAATTCATACTCCTCAACATCAACATATTAACCATATATATCTGGTGCTTGAGGTATCCTTGCGGATCTACGAATAGAAACTCCAACATTTTAGGGCTCGACCTTGATAGGTGCGACCTCATTATGTTCTTTGCTAGTATTTTCAGAAGGTTGTATATCTTCCTCTTGAATTATTTCAAGCCCTTTATCACTCCTACTCATTTCAAGAAGTCCATGACT
>BQNB010098489.1:0-20209 GCA_026074375.1 Tanacetum coccineum
ATTAACTAATTAAAGACCGAAGCTCCATCGTAGAGTGACCGAGCTTCCTTGTTCGACTCAATAAATTGAGGCTAACATTGTACCACAGATCTAAATAACTACACCCTATCTTGCTAAAAACTTGATATGATTTAACAAAAACCTTTAAACAAGTTCAATAACCTAAATATAAAGGATTAAAATAAACCAAAGTAGCAAGAATCCCTACCAGTACTAACTTGAGGTTAGTACTGGCCTTGATCCAAACACCCCTTTAGAAATTTTAACTTCATATTTAGTTTAAGAAATTAAGGCTTGACATTCTAATACCAGATATCAATAATCTTATAACAAACCTAATGAACAGATTTAAACAACTAAATAAGCAGAAATAATAAGCTAATAGTAACTGCTAATATTTTTAGATTTTTCACTATTTTATAGAAATAACAAGCAGATTAAGTTCTAAGCTAACCAATAGACATAATAATCATTTAACATCTATAATAAGCAACAATAAGCTAGATTAGACAGCAATAAGCAAGCAATAAGCAATATTAAACTAATTTGCAATATTAAAGCTATAAAAAGTAAATTGAGAACTTACAAGAGCTTTTGCACAAACAAGGCTTATAAATTGCTCTTATGAGCTTATCAACAAGCTCCAGCTTATCCTAGGATAAGCTGGTGTGCTCTTGGAAGCCCATCTAGGTCTGGCATCCCTTCCATAATAAAAGCTATGGTAAATTGAGGGTGAATTTGAGTATTACTAAAGCTTAGTTAAGCTTTTGAAAGCTTAACTAAGTGAATAACTAGCTTATGAATATAAATGACAGCTTATTAAACTTATTTGAACACAAAAGAGCTTATTTAAACTATAATGAAAACATGAATTGCAAATTAAGCTTAAATGAAAACAACTTTTATTGATTAAGATAACTGATTACAAGCTGATAAAATGAAAATTACATTGATTTAAAAACAATAAGCTAAAAAATGACTAATAAACTAAAATAAGCTAAATTACACTAAGATTATACTACTCCTAGATATCCTCCTGTGAGTGAGAGGATGCCTTCATTTATAGGCCAAGAGAGAAGGTTCTAGGCTCTTGGACGCTCCCTTTGATCTCATCCATCCATTCATAACTAACTCTGAATCAAATGATCACGTCCCTTGATTTGAGTGCACGTCACATCTTCCAATCATATTTGTTAGGATCGCCAGCGTGTCAATTTTTAGTCAGACGTGTCAGACGGAGCTTCTAGAAAGGTTAATTGCAACTTAAGTGGGGTTAATTGGGTGTAAGAGTTGTGCAGGGTAAATTTGGGGACGGAGGTGAACAGTAAAACTGTTTTTCCCGCCCCCTTTTCTTTATACGTTTTCTTTTTTTGACCCGCAGCTTAAAATGGTTGACTTGGGCTTGTATATAAAGGGTTTGGGCCGCGGTTTTAGTTTTGGGCTCAGGTAAATAGATTTGTGATTTTGGGTTTATAATAGACTTAACGACCGTTAGTCCCTAAGTAATAAAGGACTAACGGTGATATTCATTTAAGGACTTATGGTGAAATAGGTTTAACAATAAGGGCTCATTTGGTATTTTGAAGTTTTTGTCATCATGTGGGTTGACTAAGCTTGACCATGGTTGACTTTTGTTGACCTTGGTTGACCATAATTGATACCTTCCCGTCTCTTGTGTACTCTTTTCGTTCCCGTGTCCGTTTTTGTCCGGTTTTGGCTCTTTTCTTGTGATTTTTGCAATATCCGTACCTACACATTCACAAAAGACAAAATACACATATACAAGTATAATTATGCACATTTTTCATCTTTTTAGGGTTATTTTTGATATAAAACGGATATGTGATTTCTCACATATCAAAATTCCCCAAACTAAGTGATTGTTGTGTCCTCACGCAATGTTATATGCTCTAAAACCAAATACTCCAAAACCTCCCCAAAATAATCCTTTGAAAAGTAGCAAAGTCTTTTGTGGGGAAAGTTAAGAAATCATAAGTTTTAAAACACCCCGCTTTCCCATTTTCAAAGATTTTTCTATTTTTATGATTTTTATAATTTCCTACTTACAACTTATTCATGTGTGACTTAATGTATTGCTTTCATTATTCATTGATAACTTTGAGGATCACGGAACAAAAAGCACAAAAAGTGTCCAAATGGATAAATTCATCGTCCCCGACTTTCACTCCTCTAAGCCAAGCTTAAAGACAAGATCATTATAAAATACAAGTTATGATGCTAACACTACTCATAAAGGTTAATTATGTATTACTTTTCCTCCCTTATTCCTAAATTTCGTATCTCAAGATTTTATTCAAGTCATATACCCGAAGGCTCTTTAAGACTTTATTTCGATACTTATTAATTCCAAAAATAAAGCGTAACGGTTAAAAACGCAATAATTAGTTCCTAGCCCTTTTTAAAAGATGAAATGTCATCAAAATTAAGTCCACATCGAGGCGACCAAAATTTGCTTTTATTAGGTGTACTTAACAAGACACCTTCATAGTCCATATACCCTTTAGGCTCTTAAACATAAATGGACTCAATCTTATTAGCACCATATACCCTAGGCTCCTTTATGGTACAAACAAACAAAAATTAAGCAACAATATCCAGTCCATATACCCTAAGGCTCTTTAAGGAATAATAAGGCTATAATTTTCACCTATTAAATTCTACTACCCCAGTATAACCCTATGCGCTCTTTAAGAGAATAGCAAAGTAATTATTCATGTATACAAAAGTATGCCAAATTAATATTCCTGATGTAATAACCCATCCTTGATCACAAATTGTAGGAACTAAAGAAAACTTTCATTAACTAATTATTAACCAAAAAACTGCACAACTCTATTTATTAAACGATTATAAAATAAAGGTGAACAGCTAATGGAAGAAAAACCACAATTAACACTTATGAGCCATAAAAAACCACTATTCTATGTTTAGCATCAAAACTTATATTCTACTCTATCATCTGTTGTTCTTCACAATTTAAAATTTCTAATAAAGAAACTCATGAATACTTAGCCTAATAAATCGATCTTCGCATATTTAAAATCAATTATGGGAACTTGCAAAATCTTGACTTTTTTAAGCTAGACTTGCTTTTTATAGCTCCTTGTATAAAAGATTAGAAAAATTCAATCTATTACATGTTAAGGAGAAAGCTAAGATATAAAATCGGTCGGGTCAAAATTTACTTTTGTTCTCACCAACGGAAAGCCTACATTCGTGTCAAAACACTTATTATCAACCATTTTTTTTCTATCATTTATTTATTTATTTATTTTTATTATTATGAACATGAACATTTAAATTTTTACACATATAAAATTTTAAAATTTTTGCGGGAAAACAGGGTACGTGAGAACAACGAGCTAAGGTAGGTAAGATCATATCGAAGATATACTACCCCATACTAAAACTAAACATTGTCATCAATGTTTCCTAGTCTAAGGCTTATAACCCCATACTAGAACTCAAAAAGTCGAATGCATAATCCAAGCATGGAGAAAGTATCACTAAAATCTTAAGCCGTTTATCAAGTATGCTACAAGATAGATGTTAGTCGATAATAATCTAGGATATCAGATTTCCCCAAACTAATGGCAAGCAAAGGCTAGGAAGCTCGAGTGGACCGGGACAAAACACCGAACACGAGAGTCTTCAAAAATTTTGGGTCAATCCTACAAACAATCACAAGCACAAACAACAAGAAACAGAAGAGTACAAGCCTTATCACATCACATTAGAAATAAGAAAGAAGAAAAATGGATAAGCATGGGGTGCCTCCCACGAAGCTCTTTGTTTTTGGTAACCGAGTCACATAGATTGACTCGATCCCCGCATTCATTCGTCCTTAGAGAAAGTTTAAGTAGAAGAGCAAACTTTCATTTGACTTTCAAATACCACCGGCTCAAGAGAAGAAAAATAAAAAGCGGAGATGCCGGGGTCAAAAATGATATCCTCACTCCCGAAGGAAAAAGGAAAGTTCATAGGATAAGTAAGAAGGAGTTCATCCTTAAAGGATTGTGGTTTATGATCAAAAAACACCTCGAGGAAGAGATTAGGGGTGGTGTTATGCAAAATATCAAGAACGTCTTCCCCCGAGTCTTTATAATCGTCTAGAAAAGCATTGATCTCATCAATATCGCCTCCTGGGTCGAAACACTCATCCTCATCGAAAAGAGGTGTGTTAAATAAAACTGGCTTATCAAAATTAGAAACATTGGAGTCCTTGCTCTTGACATCCTCTAATATCTCTTTAAAAAGAGGATTAATGTCACTGTAATTGTCATCAAATTCAAAAAGAGGATTCGAATAAATTCGAAAATTTACTTCTTGAATATCCTTCTTAAGAAATGATTCGTCATCTCCCGGTGGAGGTAAGCAAACTAGAGCAGGTTCGTCGGAGAACCTCTCGGGATTAGGATCAATTGTAATCTTAGGTAAAAAATATGTTGACGGATCTCGGTTAAGCAACAATTCAATTTCTCTAAGTTCAGCTTCAACATCAACATCCTTATTTCCCGATGGAAATAGGTCAAGAAGAGCGAGTTCATCGGCGAACTCCTCAAGAAGAGAATCGTTAGTCTCAAAAGATACGAGACTAGGACGAGAATCAGAAAGCGGAGTGGTACTGCCACTCGAGAAATGATTTTATTTCTTCAATTTTAATACTTCTCCAAAACTATCCTTGCATGAGACATAAATGAAATTAATCATTTTAATTGACTCGTTTGCATGCTTTTGAGGATGCTTATCGACATGAAAAATTAATCGTTCATCCCCGTTCCTTAAGATAAGCTCTCATTCGTATACATCAATTAAGGCACGGCCGGTCCTCAAAAAGGATTTCCCAAGAATGAGAGGAACCCAAGGATCGGCTTCAAAATCAACAACAACAAAGTCGGTAGGAAAATGAAAACTCCCAACTTTGACAAAGACGTCTTCGGCGAGTCCTTTAGGACGAGTAATGGATCGATCCGCTAACTCTAAAGTCATTCGTGTGGGGGTAAGTTCGGGTAGGGAAAGCTTTTTCCAAATGGAAAGAGGCATAAGATTTATGCTCGCGCCAAGATCGGCCAAGGCGTAACATACATCCATTCCCGGGAAATCACATGGTATAAGAAACTTGTCGGGATCTCCAAGCTTTTTGGGAAGCTTCTTAAGGAGCATCGCCGAGCAATTCTCGTTCAACGGTATCTTAGCTAATTCAAACAACTTTTCCTTATTCATGAGCAAATTCTTAATCGTAGGGGCAAATCTTGGCATCAAAAGTAAAGCGTCCGCGAAGCTAATGTCGAAGCGCAAATCTTGAAAGATTTGAAAGATCTTCTCCATTTGATTCGAAGCTTTTTCACGGAACTTTTGATCATTAAGTCTCGAAGGATATGGAATATTAGGCTTAGGTAAAGTCTTCGGAACATCGGGTTCCGGAATCGGAATGGGGTTAACCGGAGGTTGGATGTGAGCGGTACTTCCTTGGAAATTAGTTTGCTCCTTATCCGTTGTCTCCTCGGTTTCTCGTTCCACTACCTTTTTGGGAGAAGGATTAGTAGGAATCGAAGGTCCCTCATAAGCAACACCACTTCGAGTAGTGATTGCTTTCATCTCACCCTTCGGGTTTGTAATAGTATTACTCGGAAGAGTACCCGAACTTGAGGCTTGGTTTTGGAAAAATCCACTAAACATATTTTGTAAATTATTTTGAAAAGCATTTTTTCTGATTCATCAAGACGGTTTGTTGAGTCTTCATCGTGTTTTGAATTTCATTCTTAAATTCTCCTTTCAACGAGTTGATTTGACTTTGCATGTTTCTCATCATTTGAGCATTAGTTTTCATATAATTTGAAAACTCATTTGGAACTCCTTGTTGAACTTGATTATTAGAAACTTGAAAATGTTGGTTTTGAAATCCTTGATTTTGAAAATTTGGAGCATGATTAATTGGAACTTGAAAACCTTGATTTCCATGAAAATTATTTCCCCGATTAAAATTATTCCCTTGACCTTGATTTTGATTATACCTATTTTGACCATTATTTTGCACCGGAGCAAAACCGGGTGGTGCCATGTGGTTGCTAACACGGTTTGGAGGGGCAACTTGATTGTAAGTACCCGTCGCCGCACAAACACTCGATTGATTGTTATCGGTATTAGGACAATTATAGTAAGCATGAGCACCACCACAAGTAACACAAGATTCCTCAACCGCTTTAACCGTAGCGGGAGTGACAACGTTATTAGTAACAGAATCTCTATAAGGTCGATATTTGGTCCACAAGCTTATCATTCTCTCATCAGTTTTACAAAAACTGTCCCTTAGAATTCGTATCATCCTATAAAAATATGATTTGTTACGTGAATATCGAACTTTTGATTTTTTCCGTTCTCATTATGTTTCAAAGCCTCTTAGTGTGTACTCAAAAGATTTTCACCCGCCGCGGACATTTAAGGAGTCTTGATCATTATCATTTAAACCGTTATAGAAAGTATCTATTTGGGTTAACTCCGTAAATCCGTGGTGGGGACAAGCTCTAAGCATTTCCTTAAATCGTTCCCATGCTTCACTAAAGGTCTCATGATGCAAGGTTATACTAATATAAATGTTACTTTTAATACTTGTCCTTATCCATGTGTGGATTTATCTAACGCCGTGTTTCAGCATGCTTTTAAAATGGACGAGAAGATAACTTGTATTGGGTAGTGATCGATGTTCGTGGAGTATGAACCGTTCTTGCTATATATAGATGCATTGTTTTAACATCATCTACGAGCCGATGTGTTCGATTAATTTCAAAGTCGAGGTAATCCTTTTGAAATTGTTAATATGAGTATGGGGATTTTCCCTCTCAAAACCATGAAATGGGTTAGCTTGAACCAATTGTAGCAAATTCGTTTTAATTTCAAAATGGTCCGCATTAATTTCCGATATGACGATAGCTTCTCCATACCCTTTCGTGGGTGCTTGGAGTAGCTTTTCCATTGTTCGATTTTCCGCCATTGGTGCAATTTCAACGATAGTACGAAGCTTGGGCTCGACTACGTTTGGAGCACGTCGTCTATTTCGACGTCTCGGAATGGTTACGGGTGAATTATTTGGATAATTGGAATTTCTAGTGCGCATGTACTACACAAATAAAACCGATAAAATAAACGAGGAGAGAAAATATATACACAAAACTATTTTTGTTTCACCGAATAATCAACAAACTTAGGGTAACTCCCTTAAGTGAAACTTGCAAACGGGGGACGTAGTGGGAGCGAATCGCCTTAAAAACGTTTGTCCCTTCGGGTCGTAGTTCCTTGGAACAACCCTCCTAATAGCTTATTTCACAAAAGAGGTGCGCCTTTTTCGTAAGTGACACAAAACGATTACTTTTTTTTGAATCTTAAGTTCGGGAACTTATTAATGGATATTCACAAATTCTCTAGTAAGAGAATTAAATTGCTTGTGTATTTTAGTATTTAAGAGAGAACAATAAAAATCGAAAAAAATCCGGAAGAGCATATATTTTTGTATTTTTTTTTATCTATTAACTGCTACATATAATAAAAAGAAAAAGAAATATTTTTTTATTTTTTTATTTTTTATTTTTTTAGATTTTAGATTTTTTTAAAAGACGTAACTTTCGAAGACGAAAGGTTCTCCAAATCACGATCGACAAATTCAAACGAGATGATCTTTAACACAATTCTCGGCAACGGCGCCAAAAATTTGATCAATTATAATAATACGTATAATACTAAAGTATAAGAAATTCACTAGAAATCCTTGAGGACAAAGATTAAAAGCAATTTCTACACACAAAAAATCGTACATTGTCCGGTAAGTGTTCACCGGGTCGTTTATACCTCAAGAATCGTGAAATTGAAACTCCGTTTTTTATTTGGACAATGATTTGAATTGGTTTCAGACTTTTTTAATTGGTTTTCTATTTCTACGATTAAAAACACATAAAACATTCAAAGGAAAACAATTAAGCACAAAAACGATAACTGGAATTAAAGAAACGCGACAATTAAAACCGAAATTTTCTAAAATTAAACTTAAATGATTTTTTTTTCTACTTTTTCTAATCCTAATTATAAGAAAAAAAACTAAGGAAATCCTAAACCGAGAGTGCTTAAAGTTAAAAACGATGAAAACGAGAACGGGAATCAAAACTCATTCTTTAAAAAATGAATTTCTTAAATTTTAACCCTACGAAAGTAAATTTAAATCCTAAGCCTAAAATATGATAAAATAAAATTTTATAAAAAAGAATTTCATTTTTTTTTGATAATTTTTCTATTTTTTATGATTTCTTAAAGTTTTAATCTAATTAAATGAAAGAAAAATACTAAACTAAAATTTAAAATTCTAAGAAAATTCCTAAAATTAGCTGAGGTAGTAAAGAATGCAGGAAAAATATAAAAACCATAAATGCTAAACTCAATAAGCTGGGAAAAAGCTAAAAAGCACTCGAAGTGCTTATAACCTAAAAGCCCAAAAAAAGTTAAAAGTATTGTGCTACCCTTGGACGTAAAAGTCCCAAGGGCGCAATTGGTATGAGGTGTGTGTTGGGAGACGTTGAAAAGGTTGAATGAGGTTGAGGTCATGGGTTCGAGCCTTGCTCACCCATGACTTCCTTCGTTCCCTTTTTTGCAAAAACTCTAAAAAGCAAAGTTATAAAACAGCTTTTAACAAGCAACTTTTGTAAAGACAACTTTTTTTCAAAATCAAAAATAAGCTAGAAAACAGCTTATCAATTAAACAGAAATGATTTTAAGTATTTTTTGGTTTTTTTACAAATGCTTAGAAACTTATAAGCTAAATTAAGCTAAAGCCTAAACTGAATAAGCTACAACTATCCTATATTATCCTAATGAGCACAGCTGAATAAGAATTCAGCAAAAAGAAAAAGCCATAAGCGAAAAAATCTAATTAAGCAGTTTTGCACAAAACAGATTGCAAAATGGCCAAATAGGCACTTTTGAGCTTATTTTTAAGCACACAAACAGAACCTTATGACTATTAGACTTATACTACCTTAAAGCTTGAGCTTAATACTATATAAAACAGCCATCAAAAAGGAATTTGAAAGTCAAATAAGCAAAGAAAAAGCTAATGGAAAAAGCTACTTATGTTGTTTTCCTAATTTATTTATTTTTTGGTTTTTATAAAAAGATAAAATAAGCCTAAGCCTAACCTTAATAAGCTACAAACACCTTATATCTAACCTAACAAACAAGTTTAAGCATGAATTAAGCTAAAAATATAAACAATAAGCTAAAAATCTCAAATAAGCTTTTTGGTACAAAACTGTTTTGTAAAAGGGTCAATAAGGCAACTTTGAGCTTATTTTTAGATAAGATAAAAGATCCTTATGACTTAATGAACTATACCACTAAAAAGATTATCCTAAAGTCTACTTAAAACACTAATCAAAAAGGAATTTGAAATTAAAATAAGCATAGAAAAAGCTAAATGAAAAAGGTCAATACATACTGATTTATATCAGTATGTGCTGATTTTATAAAATGACAAATCACTAAATGCAGGCTTAAAAACAGATACTCTAATAAGCTAATTAAGTTGATATAAGCCCGAACCTATCTAATATAGCCTATAATCTACTTATGCTCCTATTTTCAAAAGCTAACTTAAACTCTAACTAGCTTGGATTTAAGCTAGAAAAAGACCTTTTGGTTGTTTTCCTTTGCTAATGCAATTGACACTAAATGACCAAAGAATAGAACTAAATGATGCAGGTCCTAGGATTTGTTTTAAACTTCATTTAAACACTAAAGAAAAGGCAAATAGAGCAATAACAATATCTAGAATAGACTTGAGCTTAAAATGCATGTAGAACTGAACTTAGGTTAACAGACTTTAACAACTACTTACTAACTTAATTAAAAACTGAATTAATCCTACAAGAACCTTAAATCCTAACTTTATAAACCTTAAGATGAGATTTGAATTCAACTTAAAAGACCAAATAGACATGGACAGTACTAACTTATGTTAGTACTGCCTTTAGCCAAACACCCCTTTAAATTTATCAAAACCATTTTTAAGCTTATAAATTTGAGATTTAAATTACAAACTTCAAATACCAGATATTGATTAGCTTATAACAGACTTAATGAACATATTTAAACAATCAAATAAGCTGGAGTGATAAGAACACAGATTAAGCTAATATTTTTGATTTTTTTTAAATTGTTTTATACCAAAACTAATAAAATGAGATTTAAGCTACAAATTTAACACAATAAGCATTAAACAACTACAATAAGCACTATTAAGCTAAATTTATTAAAAAAAAAAAACAAGCTATAAGCTAAAAATTAAGCGAGGGATTAAAGCTTAATGCAAGTTAAAGCTATTAAAAATGAAAATGTGGACTTCAATTGCCTTTGCTTCTACATGCTTATAAAATGCTACAAGTGAGCGAGGTCCTTTCAACAATTCTATAGGCTTATCCTAGGATAAGCTGGTCTAGTCTTGGAAGCCCATCTAGATCTGGCTTCCCTTCCATTTTAAGTTGTGGTAAGTTTGGGGAGAATTTAAGTATCACATAAGCTCGTTTAAGCTTTAAGAGCTTAATTGAGTATCCTACTAGCTTATGAGTATAAATGATAGCTTATTGAACTTATTTGAACACAAAAGAGCTTATTTAAATTGTAATGCTTATAAGTGAAAACATGAATTTCAAATTAAGCTTAAATGAAAACAAACTTTTATTGATTAAGAAAACTGATTACAAACTGATAAGAAGAAAATTACATTGATTTAAAAACAATAAGCTAAAAAAAAAAAAAAAAAAAAAAAAAAAAAAAAAAAAAATGACTCTATTAAGCAAATTAAGCTACAATACTAATATCCACACACTAGACTAACTAATCTTTGTGAGTGAGGAGAACCTCCTTATATAGCAAAGAAGAGGATTCCAGGCCTTTAGGACGTCCTGCTATCTATTGATCCTGCCTTTATTTTCTAACCAATCATTGCATCATAATTCTTAGCCGTTGGATGAAAGGATGTCACTTGGATTGCCAGCGTGGCTATCCCAACTTCATGGAGCCTTTGTGTTTCTTTTACACTAATTTTAGTGTTAATTTCCCTTCTTTGGTGTGTTAGTTTGATGTACGCGTGGCATTCCCTTGTGTCAAATTAACCAATGATTGCCTTTTGTGACGTATTCTTTTGCTGACATGGAGCTTGGCACTAAGAATATTTGATCCACGTGAGATGAGTGAAGGGAAATAGGTTTTATCTGCTCAATTTAACACAGGGTAAATTTTGGGGGAGATAATGAATAGTACTTTGCGCTTTTTTTTCCTTTTATAACTTTGTTTGACTGTGTTAACTGAGTAAAAAGGGAGTTGACTTGGGCTTGGAAAGGGTTTTAGGCTCAGGTATAATGGTTTAAGGTTTGGTTAATTATAAGGACTTAATGACCGTTATTCCTTTGGTAATAAGGGACTAACAGTGTTATTCATTTAAGGATTTTTAGTGAAATTGATTTAACATTAAGGACTTATTTGTAATTTCAAAGGTTTTGTCATCTTGTAGTTTGACCATTGTTGACCATTGGTTGACTTTTGTTGACCTTGGTTGACCTTAATTGATACTTTCCCATCTCTTGTGTATTCTTTCCGTTCTCGTGTCTGTTTTTGTCCGGTTTTGGCTCTTTTCTTGTGATTTTTGCAATATCCGTACCTACCACATCACAAAGACAAAATACATTATAACAAGCATAATATTGCAACATTTTTTATCTTTTAGGGTTATTTTTGATATAAAAAGGATATGTGATTTCTCACATATCAGTTTGATACAAGCATTTTTTGTTTACTGCAGGTTACACCACCAACTACGATACAAAAGATTAGTGATTACAATTCTGCACCAAAATTACTACAATCGAAGCGCAAAAGTTATGTCTCTCGTGAAACCATGCAATGGCAAGCTAGGACGGGGAAGAGTCATAAGTCTTTAAATTATGGTAGTTGAGAATTTGATTATGTACGACATTACAATTGTATATTTGGTTCCTTATTTTAAGAAAACTTCTCATTTAATCCTAACTCTATATATATATATATATATATATATATATATATAATATAATGACACAAATTATTGATTTGTTATATGTGACTAAAAGATACACTCACATAATATGGTCATGCTTATCAACATTATTGGTCACTCTTTATTTAATTCGATATGTGACTAAATATTACAAAATGCCACACAAACTAAAAATTCAAGTGACCATTAGATGATTAATAGTCACACAAAATACACATTCACTTAACTTTAAACAACATATGGTCACACTTATTAACACTTTTGGCCACTTTTGGTTAACTTGTATGTAACTAAATAACAAAAAAACAAGCTTTGTGTGACTAAATGTTACAAATTGCCACACACACTTAAAAATCATGTGACCATTGAATGAAAAATAGTCACACAAAATACACATTCACTTGACTTTAAACAACATATGGTCACACTTATTAACACTTTTGGCCACTTTTGGTTAACTTATATGTGACTAAATCCCAAAAAAACCATGCTTTGTGTGACTAAATATTACAAAAGGCCCCACAAACATAAAATTCATGTGACCATTGGATGAATAATAGTCACATAAAATACACATTTACTTGATTTTAAAAAGCATATGGTCACACTTATTAACACTTTTGGCCACTTTTGGTTAACTTGTATGTGACTAAATAACAAAAAAAACAAGCTTTGTGTGACTAATGTTACAAATTGCCACACACACTTAAAAATCATGTGACCATGGAATGAACAATAGTTACACAAAATACACATTCACTTGACTTTAAACAACATATGGTCATACTTATTAACACTTTTGACCATTTTTTTTAAATTATATGTGACTAGCTTAAAAAAAACACCCGTTATGTGACTAAATCATCACAAACGTCACATTTATTATATATTCATGTGGCCACAAGACGGGAAATAGTCACACAAAATACACATTCACTTGACTTTAAACAACATATGGTCACACTTATTAACACTTTTGGCCACTTTTGGTTAACTTGTATGTGACTAAATTAAAAAAAAACATGATTTGTGTGACTAAATATTACAAAACGCCACACAAACTTAAAATTCATGTGACCATTGGATGAACAATAGTCACACAAAATACACATTCACTTGACTTTAAACAACATATGGTCACACTTATTAACACTTTTGGCCACTTTTCTTTAAATTATATGTGACTAGCTCAAAAAAACAACACCCGTTGTATGACTAAATCATCACAAACGTCACATTTATTATATATTCATGTGACCACAGGATGGGAAATAGTCACACAAAATATACATATACTTTAATAAACCATCTCAAATGTCACATATATTATATATTTATGTGGTCAAAGGACGAACAATAGTCACTCTCAAAAATCATTCGTGTGACTATAAAGTGTTTACGGTCACTAATACTAATTAATCCAACAAAACTTGTGCCTAACTTGTCACACATATTAGGGTTTTGGTCACTCTTTTTCAATGAAAAAGGCCATGAACTCAACAATGTCACCGTAGGACACCTACGGTGGCGCGATCTTTGGTGACAAACACAAAAAAAAACATGTGTGACTATATGCATATTGTCACATATTTTTGGAGTAACCAATACAACTTTTTGTACCAGTGTAAAGTCAACATCTAATGCATATGAACTGTTGTAGGATGAATTCGGTGAGAAAGTGTTGAGTTTGAAGTTTAAAAAACAGGTTTTATTGTTTATGCACAGTGTTGCCGGTTCTTCTGGTTCAATTTACAGAATGGAACCGGCTTTGTTTTTCAATGGAACCGGCGACAACAGATAATGCAGAAAAGCACTTTCTAGTGTGTGCCTATATAAATCAATGTGGAGGTGCGGTCTCGACTCAAAAGAAAATATATATGAGATAACCCTAAGTCTCCTTGGTTTAATTTTGCTACGATTGAATGTGTTTGAAAATGTATTTTAATTATACATTTCGTTTTGCATTCAAGAGTCTTATGATGCATGATCAAAACGTTTTTACTTTGTATTAAAACAATGCATAAATTTGTATCAAAACAGATTTTATCATTCAACTGGATCTAGTGATACGGATTAAGTAATCTAGATGTCGGGATAACTCTCCATATAGTGATTTATATATCTAGACCAATAGGATCACAAATAGCGACCTATCTTTACCCTTAGATTGTGAGCTTAGTTGGACCACAGGTGACCTTGGGATCAACGAGTATGTTCTCGATTAATTGGTAAAGACTTGGTTAGTGGACTACTAGTGTATGAATTGCCATTAAGCAGTAAGTGGGTAAAGTCTCTAGGAGCTAGGGTTTAACAAGATCACCATTGCTTTAATCCCTAAGATAGATTATAATTAGCAAATAAGGATGCTTTATGCAAATACGTTTAATTGTGAAAGAATTCTTCGTATCTAGGTCTTAGGAAGAACTACCGCCTAAGTCTTAAGAATGATATGTCGCCTCGAGATAAGTAATCATTGCACTAAATAAACAAACCAACTTCTAATCGGATTAATGATGGCTAGTACAGTTTTCTTATATTTGGCTCGACCGCTCTTTTATCTTCTGTTAATTTGCTGGCGTGTGTTAGTGTGTCTTGAATTAGTTTTAGTCACCACCAAACCCGTGCTAGTCTCTCAAGTTGAAAACCCCCCTTATCTTTTAGATTTAGGATTAACATAGGTTTAACATAGAATAGAATTAACTTAGTTTAGATAACCAAAATATTAATAAATTAAAAGATTGTTTCTCGCTCTTAGTGATCGACACCCTACTTACTACGAAACTGCCACCGACCGGGTACACTGCCCGTTAAAGTGTTATTTTTGGTAAAGTCGACAAAATATAAATTTAAAACTTGAAACATAAATTACAACCACACAACGACACATCAAGTTTTTGGCGCCATTGCCGGGGAGTGAAAATTTAATCTTGATTTTTATTTGATGTTTTGGTTTTTAACATTAGATTAGATCTAACCCTTAAGATTAGATCTAACCCTTAGGATTAATGTAATTTAGATTAGTGTATAATTCTCTATATTTTGTATATTTGTGTGTTTAATTGTTTATGTGATTTAATTGTTTTCTAATACACTGTTCTGGTCGATAACTCGATACGGCGTATCCACTTCCATTGGATACGGCGTATCCAAGTTTCTATCCAATACAACGTATTTGTTCAAAAGATTAATACGGCGTATTCAGTTCCATTGAATACGGCGTATTGATTATCTGATACAGTAACAGATCTGGTTCTTCGCATTCAATTTCTGTATATATGTGTTTTCTTTCTCCTGAGCCCATCCTACTGATTGTTTATCCCTTGTTTCAGGTAGTGCATGACAAGGAGTTCTACGAAGGAACTATTTATGCCTTTCAAAGATCCGGAACGAGAATTTCGATCATCTAGGAAGCATTTCAAGACACTAAGTCTTGACGAATCGAGATCACCTGATTTCGATCTATTTTCTGACCAAGAAGAATATTTAGAGGAAGAAGTTGCAGAAACAATGGCGGAAACTATGGAACAATACATGAGCAAAACTCGAGCCGACTATGGATCAGGAGTTGCTAGGCCTAAGATCGAGGACAAGGATAATTTTGAACTAAAAGTCCAATTTCTCAAGGAACTACGTACCAATACTTTCAGCGGTTCGGATCATGAAGATGCGAATGAACATATTGAGAAAGTTCTTGAGATCGTGGATTTATTCAACATCCCTAATATAACTATAGACCAAGTTATGCTTAGAGCCTTCCCTATGTCCTTAACTGGAGCCGCAAGTCGTTGGCTAAGAAACAAACCATCTGGTTTGATTACAACTTGGGAAGATCTGAAGATAAAGTTTCTAAGCAAATATTGCCCACATGCTCGTACAACAAAGAAAATGGAGGAGATCAACAACTTTTAGCAAGAACCGGATGAAAACCTCTATCAAGCTTGGGAGCGATTTAAAGAACTCTTGATAAAGTGTCCTTGACACTATTTAACAGCGATGCAGGAGGTAGTTTGTTCTATAATGGATTGGATGTTCCAACTAGACAAATTCTTGATTCAAGAGGAGCCATACCATCAAAGACTGATGATGATTCGAAAGTAGCCATCTAAAAAATGGCCGAATACTCTTAAAAATGGCACAATGGAACATCTAGGACCAGAAGTATTGAAACTTCTAACGGATTAGCAGCCATACAAGCACAACTCAACAATCCTAGAAGAGAAATCAAGAAAGTGAATGAAAAAGTTTATGCTGCTCAAGTAGGATGTGAACAATGTAAAGGTCCCCACTACACCAAAGATTGACCACTCAAGGAAGAATGGAAAACACTTGAAGAAGCTTACTATACTTAATTTGGTGCACTTTTTCAAGGAGGTAGATATAGAGCAACCGCTCTGGGATTCTACCAATGGAACAATGCAAACCCTTCGTACCAAGAATGAAGGCAATCTATGGAAGAAACCCTAAACAAATTTATTGGGGAATCGGTAAAAAGACATGAGGAGAACTCCAATTTGATCAAAGAGATCTGAGCTTCAACGAATGCTGCCATAAGGAACCAAGGAGCATCAATTAAAACTTTGGAGATCCAAATCGGGCAAATGAGCAAGGTACTGCAGAAAAGAGGATTTGGAAGTTTACCAAGCTTTACTGAAACTAATCCGAGAGACCATGTCAAGTCGATCTCGACTATTGTTGAAGCTGATGCAAGCTCGATACGCCGTATTGGATCACATCAATACGCCGTATCCACTAGACAGAACAGTACACTGATGTACGACACAAGACAAATGACAATCCTGTTTCCAAGTCATTTGAATGATTGCTACTGTGAAGCTAAGAAGGGATCATATAGACCATAATTTTTGGAAGCTTACTCTTGTGGAGCTTCACATATTGATAAATTCATGCCCCCAAAGGAGAAAGACCCAGGGAGTTTTACATTACCTTGCTATATTAATAATGTTTGCTTTGATAATGCCCTTGCTGACTTAGGAGCTAGCATAAGTGTAATGCCTCTCTCGACCTACCTTAACTTAGGTTTAGGCGAATTAGCTCATACTAAGTTAACAGTTGAATTAGCAGATAAGACTGTGAAATATCCAAAAGGAATTGCTGAAAACATGCTAGTAGGTATTCGTAAATTTGTTTTCCCTGTAGATTTTATAATTCTTGATATGCCTGAGGATATCAAAGTGCCCTTGATCCTTGGAAGACCAATTTTGTCTACCGCCCATGTTAAGATTGATGTTTTTAAAAGGAAGATTACTTTGAGGGTTGGGGAAGAGAAAATAATTTTCAAAAGTGTTAAACCTGCTAATAGTTTAATTAAGAGGGTCTACATGCTAAGCTTAAGAGAAAGAATGGAACTTGATTTAGAAGCTTAAAAGAAAGAATGGAACTTAATTTTCAAAAGTGTTAAACCTGCTAATATTTTAATTAGACCCTTTCTTTGATGATTACATAGAACTAAACGATCTTAATGTACCATTAGAACTTAGGAGATATCAAGTTGATGATTTAATGCCTACCATTGAGGAAGGTGAGGTAATTGAGGAATTTATAGCTAGGAATGATGCTAGAATGGTTAGCAAATATTTTGGATATCCTAGTGATTGCGACCACGATAAGAAGATCCGTATTGATTGTGCCTACAACTTGAAGTTTTCTTGCATGATAGGTTTTGAATTTTTACACGCTAATTTTTTCCCTATCTTGTACGTAAATGTGATGTCCAAAAAGTTTTATAATTCCATAAGGAAGGACAAATTAGAATACAAGGGAAACAATGTAGTTAGAGCCTTAATGAACATACCTATCTTTGTTGGAACTTTTTCTATCTTAACAGATTTTGCAGTTTTAGAAGATATGGATGCTTATCGTGATAAAGGAATGGACGATGTTATTTTTGGCAAACCGTTTTTTAAGAAAAGTTGGGATTAATGCAAAATGGTTCAATGGAATGGGTTACCAATTCATAATGTAATAAAAGTGTAACTTACCAATTGTACGATCACATCCGAGATTTAACACCACACTTCATGACAATGCAACATGATCCTACCAATTACTGAAGGTAAGTGAAGAAGATAAGATGAATGGGATCTCGCACTCGTACCAAAAGCTCAAGAGTTTCTACAAGGGGGTCTTGAACTTAGGACCCGAATATGTCCGAGATGCGAAGATGGAAGAATGGCTCACACGGGCACATTAGTGTGCATAAGATGGAATGAAAATAAGTTGAAGGAAAAATTCTAACTTAAAAGACTTCGCTGAAACAAAAGTGCTTCCTGGGAGACAACGCCAATTGTTATTTTATTTTTATCGAGTCAGTCTTCTCCAGACTTCAGTTACGGCTTATCCGCTCCAAACCATACGGCGTAATTGAATGTCTGAAACGTTATCAGTCCTTTTTTTAAAAGCACTTTTAAACAATATTGTCAGTTCTGTAAGTACGAGTATTCAGCACAGGATACGACATATATAACAACTGACCGATTTAGTAATTAGTTTGGTTTAAATCAACCGTAAGATACTAACTATGAATGCATATTTTCCTAAAATTTTGCACAGGACCTCGCTGAAAGAATAGAAAATCGACAAGTTGGTGGGAGAATCACGATCTAGAAATTTTGAAGTGTTGGAGTCCTTGAACCTCAAGACGGCTTGTTGCAACACACATCCTTGACTTATAAACCAATATGGAGAATATATCAAGCAATATCAGGAGAGTATTCCACATTCTAATTCTTTAAATTCCTATTTTTAATTTATTTATTTCAATACATCAGGGTGTTGTATAATTAATGGGGGAATGGGAAATAGAATGTATACTTGTCCTATTTTTCACACTAAAATGCTTAAATTATGCTCAAATTAAAAAAATTCAAGCATACTTTTGTGAAATTACTTGTTACATAACCTGCACACAATAATCCTTATTAGATATTATGAGGATTTAACCTTATCCGTTTTTAAATGTTTACCTAAATTCTACAAAATATGAGTGTGCCAGTGATGTTGTTGACTTTAGAACTTGGCTTGGTATATCTATTCGAGACCACAATAATGAGTACTATGGATTTAGATGGAGTAACTTGTTTAAATTGGTAAAATTTTAAGATTACACCCAAAATGCCTTTATATATTGTTTTATTAACTAACTATACTGGTTAGTTAAATCCCCGTATAAACCCTTTGTTTACTCTCATCTTAAGAGTAAGATACCCCTAGAAAAACCAATAGAGCCAATCCTTTAGGAATTACACCAACTATTTGTTTCGTTACACCTTAGCCTACCCTGTTAGATTATGTCCATTTATCAGTTGCTAGTTGCTAAAAGTGTAAAGTATGTATTTCTCAAGTCTTATGTCAATTTTCTATCTTTGGTACGTGTGACAGCCGTCGATTTTGAGGTTAGTAAACGATAGCGAACATACAACATTTTGACTCCTTCTTATTATTTATTGACTCACTCTTACATGGTCGTGTTATTTTTAGTGTTAAATGCTATTTTTTAGGAACCCTAGTTATATGAACGCACCTTCCACCTATGATCCTAGTTAACGGTCTTAGCATTCAATGATATGCTCAAAGGTCATTAAGTTAATGTCAACAATCATAAATAAAATAAGTCATTCATATTTATTCACTTAGTTCAATTCACTTTTCATAACTTGCAAGTTTCCCGGTAAACCCGATATTGCGTAAATTTTTATGTTTTTGCACCTACGCTTCTTGTAACGGACTTAAAACACTTCAATATGACCTAAGTGTATAAATTCACTCTTAACCAACATTACTTAACGCATTTTTATATTTAACTTACAATATACTACAAATTATACACATAACTATATCTTTTTACATAAAAACTTATACATTTATCATACAAAATATTACTTACACTAAATAAATACCTACAAAACATAAATAAACATCAAAAATCTGATTTCCTTCTTGCCTTGAGACCCCAAAACCGACCAAGACCACCCCCCCTTAACCAATCCCATTCATTGCTTCTCTTAACTCCTTTACACAACCAAGAAAAAGCCTTTAATACTCTCACACACTTCCTCCCTTAATCATTTTTTTCTTACACATATACACACTTATCTC
>BQNB010098490.1:0-13620 GCA_026074375.1 Tanacetum coccineum
TTTAATTGTCTAAAAACAGATAATTTTCTGGCTAGGGTTAAAGTTGTTTGTTTAAATAGGCTCACCAAACTGAAACGGGTCTAAAAATACAGATGAGCCGTGAGCTAGAACAAAAACAAGTCTAACACAAATTCCAAAAATATGAAAAATGTCAATAAATCATGGTAAACGAGCTTTTTGGGCCTCGAAAAATCCTTAACCAGCTAAAGGGTAAATACAACGTGATCCGTCTTGTTTTTCTCTTCGATTTGAGAGGTCACGGGCCTAAAACGGACTTACGGATCAAAAGTTATGGCTGTTTTACTGAAACCCTTTTCGTCACACAAGTTTTTCAGGATTTTTTTTTTCGTTCGGTCCAAAAAAATTTTGCTCGTTCGGTCCAAAAAAATTTTGCTCGTTCGAACCCAAAAAAAATTTTGCTCGTTCGGTTCAAGAAATTTTTCCCTCGTTCGGTTCAAGAAATGTTTCGCTCGTTCGGTTCAAGAAATTTTTCGCTCGTTCGGTTCCGCTCGTTCGGTTCCACTCGTTCGGTTCCGCTCGTTCGGTTCAAGAAATTTTTTGCTCGTTCGGTTCCGCTCGTTCGGTTCAAGAAAAATTTTGCTCGTTCGGTTGTAAAACTTTTCCTCTCGTTCGGTTGATACATTTTTTCCACTCGTTCGGTTGTTCTTCACAAAAACCAAGAGCGTAAAACCCCTTGACGTTTTTGCCCAACTGATGCGACAAAAAAAATAACTTTTTGTACCCCAAATCTAACCAATAACTCGTCCTTGCCTTTCTCTTTGAATGAGCCGAATCATAACAAAAGAAACAATATGCCGAATGATGAAACACCTAAACTTTCGAATCCAATAGGCTTACAACACAAAAAAACCACGAAATCCACCCGAGGCGATTGATACCAATTGTAGGTTCCCGATTAACTTCACTTCATTACACGAATCAAGAACTAGAAACTAGAGAGAGAGAGGATCGAAAAGAGAGAGAGAGAGAAGAGAGAGAGAGATGAGAGAAAAAGATGTTGAGAGAGAAAGAGAAAAGAGATATTATAATAAGAAAAACTAGATATTTCTAAAAGAAAATATCTATATATATGAGATATATTCTGAAAAAAAATATCTTAAAAAATAAATAATATATCTCCCTCGACGCGTGGGAAATTAAACTAGGAGTTTTCCTGGCTCGGTTTTTTGCTGGATTAAACCAGAAACATATACAATATTAGATTAACTATCGAGCCCTATTCCCGATATTATCCTGTTACAACATTAACAAATTAAAGACCGAAGCTCCATCGTAGAGTGACCGAGCTTCCTTGTTCGACTCAATAAATTAAGGCTAACAGGAACCAACGGTAGTGGCTGTCGCAGATCATGAGGATATTGGCGGCCTTCTGGGTTGATCCAGTCCAATTTTTTTGTTGTGGGTTTGTAGACTTCTTCACAAAAGTATTCAAGTTTAGTCAAACTCTTGCATGTTCCTTTCATCAGCTCAAATGTTGGACCTGCTAACAATTCAGGTGTTAGTATTTTAACATTTAGCCGGTTCAACACAAAAGCGGAGAAGTCAAATGTAGTGTCTGTTAGCTCATCGAATGACTCTCAGGGTCTTGTCTTTTTGCCAGATTGCTTAGACCAAGGCTGAACGGATTCAATATCGGCAGAACATACTGTTCCATGCCATGATCATGAAAAGGTAGTCGTTTTAGGTTGTTGAAACCAGTCAGGAAGATTGAAGGACCTCTTCTTCTGCTTGTTCATCATGGACACCTATTTTCAAACCTTCCTGGTGTGGTCAGGTGCTAAAGAACATCTGTATATTGCATAATTTCCTCTACCGGAGCAGATTGGCTAGCAGATTGCTTGTAAGTCTTAGAGCTTGTTGTAGTCTTTCCTGCTGTCATGGTTGTCGTTTCTCTTGGAGCACTGGTAGATTCGGGTTCTTTTCCTAACCTTCTTCTTTTGGACCCCCAGTCTGTTCTAGCGGAGGGTTCTTGATCATCATCTGCACCGTCTCGAGGTCTTTTATTGAGACCGTATCGCCATAAGTATCTAGCGAATTTTGTACCGCTTCATACGCATCAAACTAATGCCTGGTAAGCTTCTTTTTAATTTCATGACCTTTTTAATAGAGTTGTTAGCTTCCATCTTGTCAATTAAGATCTTTTTCAGCTCTAGTTCTGAAAGATTAGCAGCTACAGCATGAGACGTCTTGGCTTCCTTTGATGATCGTACCAGAACCTCAGACTCGAGTTGATCGTTTACTAACTTCTCAATTTTTGGAGTAATTTTGGAGACTTCTTTCTTGACTTGTTCCCTTTTTACTAATTTTCATTCTCATCGATTGAATAAGGACATTATTGATTTTCAGTATTAGAATCTTCTCGAATTCTGTCATAACTTCAGTGACTACAACATCTACAGCTTCCTGCATTTTATTTGCCAGAAATGGTCAACATATGCCAGGAATTGAGGAAGTGCTTCAGCAAATGATTTGTTTGTCTATTTTTCGAGAATTTGTCTTTCTAACGATTATTAGTCTGTAATCAGAAAAACACAGCCAAAAACGAAAGCAAAGTTAGGAAGATTTTGAAGTGAGGAGCTTGGAGTAGTAGCCGGTGTCAGGATTGGTAGTTGTTGTAATTGAATGACGAGAGGATTCGGTGTTGGAGGACGATTGGTTGGTGCAGAGAAGGATGGCTCTGCAATGGCAGTGACATGAGTATCTATTAGAGAGGTGGCTTCAGCATGTATGTCCAAAAGTATATCCATCAACGACCGGTATTCTTGGATTTGGATTCAGCATGTTGGAGACGAAGCCAGATGATACAGAAGAACTCTGTTGTTGACCATCAGGATTTACCGGAGTTAGGGTCACATGAGTGTCTTCAATTACCTGGGTTGCTTGAACCTGGGGCAGTGTAACATCCGTCATTTCATCATTTCTTCCTTCAAGATTGGCATTGGTATCTTTGACTGTCTCATTGCCTTTATCCTCTACATATGTAGCATCGTCATCCGACTTTGCTCCTTCAACATCCATCCCTTGAACTACAATTGTCCCACTGTTCGTCTCTGATGATGAAATACAGAAGGTGTGTGAACTATAGGATCGCAGTTCATCTTCAACTACATTTTCCTCATCATGTATTATTTCATCATCATAGTTGTGAGTTTTTTGGATGGGATGAAATCATCCCATCATTCATCTGATTCAGACTGATCTTCATCATCATCATTTTGAGCGTTCTCATCATCGTCCATTGTACATCATCAACTTCACATCAGTGTATTTCTCATTATCTGTTATTTGTTAGCTTCATCTTCAACATCTTGAGCTTTCACATCACCTTGATCATCGTCACTTGATTTCCAGGTAGAATACACATCCGAGTCATAATCAGGTGCATCAGAACCCCCTGGTGTAACCCAGTTTCCTCAACTGCACCAGAACTACGGCATTGAGAGCTGTGAGTTTCTTTTACGGCTTCTTTTTTTGATTATCTGATTTGCTCAGACCTCTGTCAAAACCGCCTCAGAGATAGTCTCCATTCTGTAGCCTTCTGCCTCCTTTTCCAGACTTCTTTTCTTTCTTTTCTTTGGGGACTGTGGGAGGCTTCTGCTTAGTGGTTGTATCTGTATCAGCTTTCTTCTTACTTCCTTTTGTCTTTGGAGGAATCGTTCCTGAAGCAATAGCATAATACTCTTTGTATGATTCAGAGTTGCGGATGTCCTCGTTGGCTTAATGCTACTGGCAAGATAGTTCTTCGTACAACAGATTGTCTTCATTCCTTGAGATGACATTGATTGTTGTTGAACATTGGGTCAACTCTTGCATAATTGCCAATTTACCTTGTTTCTTTAAAGGGAAATTGAAGGGTACTTTATCCAAGACAAAGTTGACGACTAACTTGGTGATGACGAGATAGTACCTCGCATTGCCCTTCTTTCGTTTTAGTTCTCAATCTATAAAATGAAGTTCTCTTATAGAAGATATGCATAATCAAATTCTTTCATAATTTTACAATACCCCACAAGTTTGACTTGAGAAAGACGAAGACCTGTGTCATGGATGGTATTACCACTGAGACGTTTGTTTTGATGAAAACACAAATGATCTCCATGTGTAGATGCAGTTTATTGACATTTACGACAATGATCTCCTTATTCTCCAGAGTGACCAAGACTGGCTAGAAATGCGAGAATCTCCTTCTCAAGAGGTGGTTCTTCAAACTTCTAATTACCGACTTTAGGGCAAATTTAAAAGAATGTCTCTGAATTGATCAAGACCGAGAATGTCCTTTGTTATTCATCTTAAATCTACAGATCGGTTTATGAAGATTTAACAAAAAGGTCTTGAATCTGACAGATCGATTATGAACATAAGCAGTGGCCTAGAATTCTTGCATATAGATCTCTGGAACATCAGCTGAAACTTGAAATGCCTTGTAGAAAGGAGTGAGTTTTAACACATCGTAGGCTACTTGAAGAGTTGCTTCCTTTAATGTGACATCCGAGCTTAATCGAAGATTACATTTACCAATCTTAAGTCGGTCGGTAGGAGCAACTAACGCATCGTCCAAAGCGATCTGATCCGCTATTGAGATTTCCATGAGTCTATTTAAGAAAGAGTGAGTGCAGTTTATAAGGAGACACAATCATTTATTCATGAGAACCTTTATGACTTTTAGCACTTTTGAAGATCAATCATCTTAGATAGACTAATAGCGTATGAGACAAAGGCACCTATCCTAACAACTAAGTTGAACGTAGTTAGCCTCGATTTTGTCAAGCTTTTACTGTCTATTTTAAACTAAGAGATTTGTTTAATTTAATCTTAGTTAGAAAAACTCTGATCTTAAGTGTGTTATGTCAAAAATTGGTTAAGTGTTGATAACATCTTCACTCGTTCGGTCCTCAAAGAAACAACTTGATCGGTTTCCACTAAATGTCACTCGTTCGGTCCATATAAACAAACACTCGTTTGGTCCATATAATCATACATTCGTTCGGTCCTCACTATCAGTCGCTCGTTCGGTCCTCACTAGGACTCATTCGTTTGGTCCTTACAATGATTTACTCATTCGATCCATACTGGATCCACTCATTCGGTCCTCAATAGGATTCACTCGTTCAGTCCTAATAGTCTTTCACTCGTTCGGTCCTTATTACAAATCACTCGTTCGGTTCCCTTTATACTGACACTCGATCAGTCCATATTATGAATCACTCGATCGATTCACTCTACACTACACTTGTCCGGTCCTCATTTTTATATTTCTCGATCGATTCACACTACTACCCACTCGTTCGGTTCATACGTTATTATGCTCGTTCGATTCATGTTTATTTTTGATCGTTCGGTTTTGTTAAGGATTTTCTAGATCGACTCTAACAGTTATCTCTATTCTAGCATATCCAGTAAACCATGTTATAACAACTTACATAAAACATATAACATTTATGCATATTTCTATATATTCGAGCACAAGACAGTCAAAAACAAGATTAAATCACAACGAATAATAAAACTTAACTAACATATACATATATTACACCTAATACTACACAAGTCCCCAATCAATTTGAAGATTTAACCACATTTTGATTTTAAGAACCCTAATTTTATAATTAGGGCAATTATGATCAAAAGTGGCGAAAACTATCAATTCTCTTGGGATTCGAGTTGATTAGGTGATGATGATTAGAATTTATGTTGTACCTTTGAGATGAAACTGAGTGAATTTGCTTGTTTGTTGTGGTGCGATTTGGAGATTGTGCGTGTGTGTGTTTGAGTGTGTTTGTGTGTATGAAGAACAGTGAAACCAAACAGGATGACTTCTAAGATTAACATTTTTTCAACTTTAGCACATTTGATCCCTCTTGTTTAGATGATATCTAAGTTTTGCATTTAAGTTTTATAAGGAAATATCAAGTTAAACTATTTGGCACTTTTGGTCCTCAAATAGTACACATGGTCCTTATTGTTTAATTCTCTCATACCTATAGACTTAATTTAGCAAAACTCACCTCTATATGCATATAACAAGTAACACATAAAGCAACAATCGCCCACAGTTAAACTTATTTAACTTTCTCATCATGAGATTTTACTTTATCGTTTGAATATATTTTTCCCTTTTAAGTTTCCTAACTAATTTTTTAGGCTGCTATGACACAAACTTGTTCCTGAAGTTTTTGCTTTTAAATCGAAATTCCCAGACTTTATATTGACTTACTTGAATAAAAGCATCACATTGTTCTTTGATTGAACACGTTTTGGTTTAATCGAGTCATAAAGTTGCTTATAAGTCTGTTTCATATGCTCATTCTCTGCAACAAGTGGGCAAAGGTTTGGGTCACTCTATGTTCCATTTCAATGTTAAGAGTCTCAATTTTCATCCATGCTCCATTTTGACTGAAACTATCCTACCACATTTCCTTTTAAGCGCTATTATTTTCGCTCTTTCAACTTGACAAATGACTGTGTCTTTCGCTTGAGACTGAGCTCTTCAATTCTTAATATCGAACAACTGAGTAAAAATCGGAGCATTTTGTTTAAAACACTGTTTTCTTGTTGATAAATTTCTTGATTAAGTTGAGAATCAAGCTGCCAAAGTGATGCAATGTTTTTCATGAGGTTGTAAAAACTTTTGCAAAGTTTATCGTAAGTTTCTTTATCAACAAAAATCCCTTTATTGAGAAGCTCAGTCTCGAGGTTCGAGACACTTTTGGTCATTCATTCACAGGGTCAACACTTGCATTCCTGACCATAATTCACAACAGTCTTGACAATATCCTTATCAATGGCTTGTGCCAAGAGTCGTTCATTTTCACTCAAAACTTGATTCATTTTAACTTTGAAAGTTCTGGACTCCAAGCGATGTTGTTCGACAGCCTGTTCCATTTGATAAAAGACTTTTTGGACATCGGCAAGTTCTTCAACCAAGTATTGGTTAAAGTTATTGAAGATATCTTTTAATTCTTTTATAAACGGAATGATTTCATCTCGAAAACAAGCCTTTGTATGTTTCAACCCCCGTGCCCTCAGTGATAGTGTGGAGTGGTTCTTTTCATTTGAAAACCTGATCAAAAGCTAGTATGATAGCGTTTAAGCTTTTTCAAGCTAGTATTCACATACTTAATGTAGGAAGTTCTTTTGGAACCTTTACTATGACGGTGTGGAAGAATGAGATGGGTTCATAAAGTGGGGACCGAAGCACTTTCAATAGGCATGTTCACTATATTAAATCAGTTTGTCGAACAAATCGTTTGTAGTAATCGTTATTAAGAATAGCATAATTGATGGGTTTCGTGTTCACTTTATGTTTTTCAAACAATGGATCTTGTTCTTTCAAAAGCATTTTTGAACGACTCTTTTCACTTAGCTCTAATGTTTCATCAGAATCAGGAACCACAATAGTATCCATTTAAGTATGGTATTCCCGTCATAAAAGCTTTGGCTGTGACTACCCAGAGGTTTCTTCTAGACAAAGAAAGGTTTTTCAAACCGATAGCTTGTTTCGAGGAATGATCATAACAAATTTTGGATTTAGTCATCATTATGAACTGTTTCGCAGATTGACCTCTTTTGAAAAATGATGTTGTTAAGTTGCTTAATTTTATTTCTAAAAGCAATTTCTCTATCAATATTTCTGTTTTTCTTCTATTTCAAATCATTTTTGAGTATAGAAATGTTTTCTTTAATAACAATCCTTTTCTTGCACTTGTTCTTCTTTTGAATAGATTTTGCTTAAGACGTACAAATCTCGGCAAACTGTTCATTTGATCTGAAAAACTGTTTTCAACATTTTGCTTTCTTTCATCTTTTAACATCCTTCCTTTTTATCTGGTAAGCCTCGGTAGTCAAAGTCGTATTAACAGTGGTGCAATGCGTCACTTGGGTACTCATTGGTCAAACATCAGTCAATATCAGACATCTTGTTGAGCGATGAGTTAGAATTCTGGTCAGTGTTCCTGTTGTGTTTAACTCAGATACTGAGAATAAGGAATGATATTGCTATCAGTGGTTATCTCAGTTTCTGATTGACTCACATCATTGGACTGTTCAGAAGACGTCATTATCTGCTCACTTTGATTGAATAAGTCATAGTTCAGATTATCTGGATTGTGTACCTCAGTGAGTGCATCTGAGCCCATTCCTGAGAGATTGGCCCATCGAGAGCAATTCTTGGTTGAATTGAGTTCATCACAATTCACTGTCATATGGCTTCCAGATCTTCGGCTTGTAAGATGCATTGAAGGTGATGATTGTCTGAGAGGTTTGAATGTCAGGAAGTCCTGGATCTGCCAAAAATGCTATTTCTTCCTCTGTTAAAGCTTGACCACTTGCTTGAGCTTGAACCAGCAACACTTTATCGTTGAACCATGTTTCATCCCTTTTCCTCTTGGGCTTAGTACACTGCTTGCAATTTGACATACCCTTTGCAATTGTAACAAATAACAATCCGTTGTTTCCCCGTGTTGCTACCACTTGCACCAGATGTGTATTTTCTTGTTGTTCCAGCAGCATAAGTATTTTGTCTCCCATGAACAGGTTGCATAGTCACATTTCCATCATAAATGGTAGCTTGTTGACGAGGGTTTGACGAAGTCATTAGCTGGAATGTTGGTAGTAGGATACCGGATGTGACATCAGCAGTTAAGAATGACATCATGTGATTTATTGCTTCAATTGGATCATCCCCTTTTCTGGAACACTGGAACCAAACTGACTGGTGTCGGTTGGGAAATTCAGGTTGTTGTGTGATAGGTTGTGGGAGCATATTTCCAATTGTGGGGTATGGGTTGTTGAGACTTAAAACGTTGTGGTGAACGGTGGATTGATACTCATTGTTGGAGAAGTAATTGAAAGAGGTGTTGATTGATTGGTGTGAATTGTTGAGTTTGATAAGGTTGTAACAATCTGTGAGACGGATATGGTGAAAAATCGTCGGAAGTGAGCTAGAGAACTATGGGTGAGTGTGCGTAGATGAGATTGTTAGCTGGCTGAGTTAATTGGTTGAGATGCAACTAATGCAAGAGGATCGGGCGTTGCTTTCATGCATCAAACGAACTTCAATTTGCATGTCGTTTTTGTTGTTGCAGGTGTGCATGAAGTTGTCAAACAATTGGTAGTGTGCAAGTCTTTGGACAGTTTAAAATCAGTAAACTAATTTGCTCCATTCATCAGGGTAGAGTGTTTAAGGAACTTGGTTGTTAACTTGAAACTGACTCAATGGCATCTTGTAAATGTTCATATCATTGAGTAACAGAGAGAACCTCAAGTGTACTCATGTACGTCTCTCCATTCTTGTAAGTTAACTTATCGAATTCATCTTCAGTTGTAATCACGTTCTGTTTGGTTAATGAGTTCCTGCTATCTGCTGTTTAATCTTCTCACCAAAGTTCTTTTGGCCACACGTTGTTGACTCACAATGAGCATAGATTTCCGTTGGTAGGCCTTGGAGAATGATATTTATAGCTTGATGTCGCAATTGCTTGATGGCTTCAGCTGGAGTTAGTTCAACATATGCCTTAAGCCTTGTTTCTCCCATCCTAAGTGATTGAAGGCCTAAGAAGTACGGTCCTTTTTCCACGATTGCAAGAAATCATTCTTCCATGTGGTCTATTCATCATATAAAGTTCTTTGCTTTTCATGAATAATACAAGTGTTTTTCATAGCATCGGGGTTTGTTGTATCTCAGAAAGAAGTGATTTATCAGAAAGATAGTCGTCATTGTGTATCAAATAGATTACAAATTGACGAACGGTGGTAGATGATAATTGTGTTGTAGTGATAGGTTGAGTCTGAAATGGAACACTACACTGGGATTTTAGGATATTCTTGACAAAACCGGGAAAACAAGTGTTTGTTTCACGGGATTTTACAAGTCAAAGAAATAACCGTATAATTAAAAAATTGAGTTTGTTAAGTTTAAACTTTATTTAGTTTCGCTAGTTCGGTTGACAAAAAAATAAGCTAGTTCGGTCCAACTCGTTCGGTCCAACTAGTTCGGTCCTGCTAGTTCGATTGTCAAAGTGCACCTAGTTCGGTCCTACTAGTTCGGTCCTGCTTGTTCGGTTGTCACTAGGAAAGAACTCGTTCGGTTGTCACTAGGAAGGAACTCGTTCGGTTGTCACTAGGAAGGAACTCGTTCGGTTCAAACTAGAATATGCTAGTTCGGTTGACTTGTTCGGCTTACTCGTTCGGTTTCCTTGTTCGGTCCAACTCGTTCGGTCCCAACTACTAGAAATCTCGTTCGGTTCCAACAGTTACGAAACTCAAATTTTCAAAACTCAAAAAAACACGATTTTTAATGGTTTTTAGCAAAAAATTCTTGTACAACTAGTATTACTAACCCTATAGGAACAATAAAAATGAAAACTTTATAAAAATGAAAACTTTAAGGTTTTTAAGCTAAAAAATTTGAATCACTAATTTGCTTTTTGTAAAGGTTTTGAACACAATCAACACAACAAACTAAAACACACCACTCATGGCTTTGATACAAATTGTAGAATACATAGTAACTAAAGATCAAAACAAGAAGAAGAGTGAGATGTGGGGGTTGTGGTGTTAGAGAGAGATAGGATGGATAAAGGGGCTGAATTGTATAAATTGAAGTAAATGGAAAATTGGAAAACAAAAACAACCCTCTCCAGACTAGGAGTGGGACTTATATACTATCAGGAGGTCCGGCCATGGGCATTAGTTGGGCATCCATGGGCACTTGGGCCGGACTAGTTACTAATCTAATCATTATAAGAAACTACGAGCTAAGGCGTTGGGGGGGGGGAGGGATGTTTACAAATTGGAAAGTGACGAAGAACTTTTCGTGTTCCTAACAGTTTTCTTAATAGATTCTTATTTAATGCGTTTTAGAATCTGGTGGTTATAATGAAAAACCTAAAAGGGAGAATGGAACAAGTTCTTATGGAACGAGTTCTTACACACAATCACCTGTACCATCTTATGGAGCCGCATCAACTAACACGAATTGAAGTAATCCTCCATCTTAAAGGTAACCATATTCAATCATTTTTTAATCTTTACATTATGGTCTATTTCTTCATTTTGTTGCTTATTTATCATATAATTACTGTAGTCGTTCTAGTGGCTACGAAAATAAAGCATCATTGATACTTCATGCCGAGTATGTCTCTTATTATGATATGCTTATCAATCATGTATACGGTTGTACTTGAAGGAACTTAGACCTTCTGATTGTTGATAAACAAGTTTTTTTGTTCTCAGTGAACTTGATGAGCAGAGTCCGCTGGATTGAAAATGATTACAGACGTTGGAAAGACAAACCTCATTTCTTAATTGCATCAGGCAGCTTCAATGAATGGAATTAACGAAGTTATGGACCAAATTTCTGATGATGATGCAATTTAACGGTATTAAATGGTCATTATCTTTAAAGTTATAGGTATTTATCTGATGAAAAATATCTACTAATTGGTGGATAAAAACATAAAATTAAGTTTTGTATTGATTAAATTTTGTTAATTCTATCATCGTAATGCTTATTTATATTCGGGTATTGTCGTATATCAAAGAGGGTCAATTAAAAAATATGGTAATAATGGGAAGGAGTCCAAAATGGGGCGTTGCAATGTACCAATGTCTGTGTTAGTGCATTTCAATCTCATGTATTATTGTACATCAGAGTGACAGGATGTAACGTACACAATGCAAGTAACTTACAGTTCATTATTTATCATGATTGAAACGATGAATCGTTGATTAATGATCTTGAAATTTATGTTTTGGCTCAAATGACCATGGTTTAACACTTAAACCTTTATTATACCAGTTTTGACATGATTTATTATGCCCCTTATAAAGTCTCATGTCCTAAAACTAATCTTCAGTCTATCTTAATAGGTAGTGTTTATGCAGCGAGCTAAATCAAGCAACTTGAAAGCCACATCTCCATCTATGAATTTTTGTATATGGTGAAACAATTATAGGAACATAAATGAATTCTATACCCACAAGATATATTGGTGCACTCGCTTGCCAATGGGCCACAAGTATTTTTCTGAACCACCTTGGCTGGTGAGTTCTATTCCTACTTATCTACATTCTGTACCAACTCAACAGTTTTGATAACATTTTCTTTTTCAACTGCAAACCACTCAAAGTTTCAGTCATTTTCAAAATTATCTGGGATTGGGCGGCTTAAACGGACAGTTGTGAGTTCCATATAAAAAAGCACCACCCACGTGTGTAGTAAATTTTTATACTTACAATTAATTAAACTCGAGAATGAAAGTCGTGATACTAAAAGGGGGGGGGGGGGGTTGAATAGTTTACACGTTTGTTTTGCGTTTTAAAAGTTTACTTTCAAAAAGGTATAGATCCGAGTTATATGTTTAATCAAATCACAATATGAACAAGCAATAACTATTTAAACTAAAGCACGATAACAACAATAATAATGTAAAGAGATAAGGAAAGAAACAACCAAACCAAGACACCAAGATTTTATAGTGGTTCGGCTACGAAGCACCTCTTCGCCCTACTCCACTCCCCGAGTATCCGACTCGAGATTTCACTATGTCAACAAGCTCCCTTTAGGCGGAGAAAACCGTTTACACGTCGCTTACATTATTTTCCGACACTAAGCTAAATGTCAAGTCCTAATCTTAGCTAGAACCAATCTACCACTTCACAAGATATACACACTCACAAGATCTACACTATCGGATCTACACAATATCCGAATCACACAAATACACAAGATAAATACAATAGAGGTTTGGTACTTAGAAGAAAAGAGGAGAGATCACTAATTAACACTTCGTTTCTTGACGAATACGAGTGTTCTTCTCTTGCACTTGAATGAGAGGGAAGAGATGAGAAGAAGAGATTAGATCACTTGAAACAAGATCTAAGTATGTTAGTGATCAAGAGTTTTAGTGAGAGAAAGAAGGTTTAGAGAGAGAAAGAAAAGACTGAAAAATTTCGTGCAAAGAGGAATGTTTTTCTGCTGGGAATGGAGCAGTATTTATAGGCAAGGAATCCCAACGGTCATCTGGTGGCGGTCCTGGCGGTCCCTTATATATAAGGGGGCCGCCAGGCCTATAAGGGGGTCGCCACTAGACTCCGCTCCCTTTTTTGTCTTTTTGTGGTGAATGTTGTATCTGTTATGGAACCTTTCATTTTGGGGGGAAAATTTGAATTTCAAATTTTAAGTTTTTAATAAAACTTTTCTTTTAATTAGAAAATATTTTGTAAATGTATTTTTGAGAAAATACTTTTGTAGAATTAAAAGTGAAGATTAAGAGAAAAATATTTTCTTGATCACTAATCATGCTTAATTATTTTGTTTGTTCATACCTTAAGTGATCACTAATCTTAGAAATGGAATTTTACATTTGATAATTTGTAAACGTTTATTTTTATTGTAAACGTTTTTACATTTTGTTATTATCAAAACGTTGAGAGGTCGAAAAATATAAATAACGTTTTTAGACATTATTTGTATTAACAAATTTCCAACGTCACAGTTACATGTCATGGGAAATGTGTCTTCCATTTTTACATCCCAACCAATTGCATCAAATGCAAGGGATGTTTAGCACTAACAACTTTGGACCCATGAGATATTGG
>BQNB010098491.1:0-23936 GCA_026074375.1 Tanacetum coccineum
ATAATAGAAATTATTTTTATTTATTTTAATGTAGCTCTATATCATGAAGAAGATGCGTGTCACCATACCGAAAGGAAAGCTAGCGGTAAGCATGGTGAGCCTGATTCGGGAGCGCCTCACAATACGTAATGAGGTTAGTGAAAGTGAGATGTAAACTTTATACTTGTTTTCATATATGTAACTTTGGATACTAGGTATGCATATCAAAATAAACATCTAGGTTCTAAACTAATAGGTAAATGTGGTTCAAAAATGGTAAAACTGATTTGCAGACTTGCAAACTTTCTTTTACCAGTTGACATGGGTTGAGTTTTAGCTATTTTACATGTTTGATGTGTTTCAGGAGTGCAACGATTCTTCTAAGACTATAATAGGTCTGAGTTCACTTGATGAAATTCTTGATGCAACCGCGGGAGATGCGGAGAAAGAAACATGTCACAAGGTGGGCTTGCTTGACCATAGGAACGAAATCAGTTTGAAGAAAATTTTAGTTAAAGCACAAACTCCAAATGAAGTATTGGAGGTCATTTCTGACACGATTTTAGCTGTTGAAAAAGGCTTGAGTCCATCACCTTTAAGTCCTTTGAACCTCGAGACCGCAATCTACCGTATTGCTAGGCTTGTGGATAAAACTCCGATGACCAGGTCTCGGAGGAGTCAATTTGCACGGAGTAAAAAGATGTATGCGCTTGAATAAATGGCTATGAAGGCTCTTGATGAATTCTCGGCTCAAAGTATCTCAAATATGGCATGGGCCCTACCTAAGATTGGAGGTGAGTCTCGATATAGGCCTGAGATGGTTAAGGTTGATGCTCAACTCAGGAGTAAAATTGGTAACTTTGGTGTTGGTTAAATAAAGAGGTATGCTATTTTCTTTAAGGTGGTGTTTGTTTATTAAGAGGCTCTAAATTTGAATGTATGATAGTGTTTGTTTTTACTTTTTAAATGTCTGAACAATAAAAGTACAATTCAGTTTTATATTTAAAATCAGTTTTATTCTTACGAAACATAAACATGTTTAAAAATTATATAGAGCATTTTAGTCATGAAATTAACATAGTTTAGCAACGTGAGAATAAAAGTGTCTTAAAAAACATTTAAAATAATTGTGCGTAAAATAAAATTTCATAGTATACTTAACATTGTCAATTAATAATTAAAAATATTTTTTAGTCAAATAATTAAAGCTCTCGTGCAAAAAAAAAGTTAGTTCTCTCAAGTATTATCAATATTAAAGTAAAAAAATATCTCACAAAATGAAGAGAGTAAAAAAAAGTAAAGAAAAAAAAAGAGCGAAGAAGCATTAAGAGGCATCAAGACCCCATCCACATCTAGTTGGTTAAGATGTTTCAGCCGAGAGAAAAAAACAAACGCACTTAATGAACCAAATGTCTGCGCGTCTGAATGAGTCAGATCAAGAGGCTCTTTATGAAAAACAAACACCACCTAAGTCTGCAGTAGTTTTGATATGTGAGTTGTTTATTAAATGTATGTATGTATGTATGTATGGTGGGTTGAGTAGAAGGAATAATGATGATGTATTAATGGTTGGTTGGTATTTTGCTGTGAGTACCGGACTAAAGGGTATGTTATTTCACTTTGGGGTGTTGATCGGTTCGGTTATCGGGTTGTTCGGTTATTTTTTTTAGTCAACCTAAAAATCGAACTGAAAATCGAATTTGAATTCGGTTTGGTTTTCGGGTTGACCCGAATAACGCGAATTACACCATTTATTAAAAAAAATAATAAAAATTACATGGATATTTAGCAAAAAAATTTATTTCAAGCATAAAAAAATGTTTTTTATATTAGGATAAATTTTAATGGTCTTTATATATAAAAAAATATATTTATATAAATACGGTTCATATTGCCAAACCAATATCCAACCCGAAAACCGAATTTGTAGTTCTGTTTGGTTATTAATTCGGTTCAGTTTCGGTTTTTTTCGGTTTTTCTGCTCACCCCTACTTCACTTGGGCTTTGGGCCCCGAGTTCTATTTGGAATGGGCCTTGTGTCAAAAATGGATTCTGGACCACATTTGACATATGTTTAGTCATTTTGTTACTAGCTTTTATTATGGTATGTAAATATGTAATAAGTCTAGATATTTTGTAATGTTGCCGGAGCATGTTTTGGGAATGTCATGTTATGTTTTTAACTTTGTTCATATGAAGTTGGGTGAAAGTCATAAAATACAAATAAAGTTTCCATTTTGTCTCGACATGACCAAGAAACTATTTTTCGTCCCGTCTACACCAACGTACTTGCCAAAATTGTTCCAATATCATCAATACTACCCTAAAATGACTATATTACCATTTTCTTCCATAAAACCATAAAGAATAAGCAGATAAATATCAGACCCTTCGGTCCTCAGTCACCTCATGCTTTAATGTCGTATGTCGACATCCATCATAACACCATACTTGCCACCTAAACCCCCACCACAACCACCAACCTCCCAGTGCCAACATACTGCCATACCCATCACATCACCAAAAACTATACCCACTATAAAACCCACTAAACACCACTTAATAAACAACTGTCACCCATCATGGATCTTCACCACAATAATTGAGGGTGTTTCGAAACAAATCGTATTTCGTTTTTAAAGGGTGTTTGTTTGGAAAGAAAGGTTTCTTTAGAGAACCAACACCACAAATGGCGGATCCAGCCAGATCTAGTGGTGGTGGCGATAGGGGTCTCGTGGTGGCGACGTCGTTGTAGTGGCGGCGATGGAGTTGGGAAAAGATGATGAAGATGGAGGTTTATTTGGTTGTGTTCTTGATGTTAGTAAATATATGGTAGAATAGGTTGTCATTTATTCTGAAATATTCAACAAAATAGAAACCATACCTCTCTGGAAGGTGGGTGAACCATTGAGTTTTGTCAAGATTTGCCTATAAGAATCGATAGATGCACCGCAAACAATCAAAACCATCTGCCAATATCAATTTAACTGCAATTTAAGATGATCCAACAAATGAATATCGTGGATTTGATGTAAAGATTTATGGGTGTGTGTTAATTTTGGGATTATTGATGGGATCAGGTGATATTTGTTTATGATTATTTGTCTTTCTACTTCTAAGATGAGTGGTGTTCTTGACTGGTGTTCTTGAGTGACAGGGTGTTCTTGAGGATGTAGGGAAGACAAGGGTAACATAGTCATTTTAGGGTAATATTGGTGATATTGGAACAATTTTAGCAAATACGTTGGTGTAGACGAGACAAAAAATAGTTCGTTGGTCACGTCGGGACAAAATGGAAACTTTGTTGGTATTTTATGACTTTCACCTTTTGAAGTTTGTCTTGTAAAGTTTTGTTGTTGTTTAATATCGTCTCTTTTACTAAAAAAGATTTTAAAAAATGTGTCTCGTCATAGGATTTGCATCATCCTGTGTATTGAATCACGCTATGTGTCTTTTTATCAGCTACTAGTACTACATTTGTATCTTAGGACCCATCCTCTTTAACTCACTTGTTTTTCTTTTGTATTTTGGTTATTGTTAAGTTTCAATGTGATTAATTAACTTAGTTATAATTGCAATAGAATAGTGTGTTTGAGCCTTAGAACCGTAAGATTTTTTGTGACAGAGGTAAGTTGGGGGCTAAAGCACTCCTAAGTCATTGTACTCTTTCAAGTTTCAAAGGGTGCCGTTGTGAATGCAAGAAACCACACAAAAAACAAGGAATTCAACAAACCCTCAAAAGGTGACCAACTAGGACTTCAAGAGAAACATTTTTATTTTCTATAAACTCATCATAGAATGGTATGAAATAGAATGTTGAATGTTGACTTTGAATCTTAAATTTGGAATGTTATATGTTGACTTTAACTCATATCACTTCCCTGCATCAAACTCATTATACTGGTTATCATGTCTATATTAATCACTAAAGTTCTATTATACATATGTTAAGGCCATTGGAACTAACCGATTTCCTATTTGAACCTTCAACGAGTTTGACTATTTTAAGTGCCAACAATTAGCCGACGTGTGGCAGTACATCGCAAAAGAAAATTGAATCACAACTCGTATCCTTTATTTTATACTACGTATTTATTCTCATCATTGATGCTTGTTTTCATATTATAAGATTTGCGGAGACATCCTATTATATGTCTAACTATTGTTGTCAATCAGTTTTAGTTTTTTTTGACATTATTATTGGTCATGTTGAGTTTATGTCCATCAACATATCAACACCACCATCGGTTTGCACCACATAAACCACTTGCCACCATTAACCACCACTGCACCGGTATCACATACCACCAACTACCACCATTTCTGAAAAAAGAACACATCTGTACATTAAAAGCCATTAAACACAATAATAGCCATCGGCCACCTGCACAATTGGTCATGTTGAAGTCCAATGGAAGGGAGCAAAGACAACGGTATCCGAATTTTATAAACAATGGGGTAGATTCTGGTGGATGAGAATGTAATCAAGGTGGAGTCCTGTAATGTGGGACTCACCTTATCCGAGAATGATTTGATGAAAACTCATGTATGAATTTTCCGCATACTATTGAATGCAAATAATATCATAGATTTGAAATTATGGTTTCTAGTGAACTTCTGCATATGAATGATCTTCTTCTAAACATATCCCGTGACTTAACAGACTCAAATTAGTATAACTAGGACAAGATCATCAAACGTATCATGTTCTTTATCTCTTTGAATTTATTACAGGAGTGATTAGCGAGCTTTCGATTGCTTATGAATTGAGTTTCTACACTATATCTTCAGATTATCTCTTTTAGACTTGTTAATCAGATTGCTTATATACTTGTTTGTAAAAGAGAATTACATAAATCTTCTTTGTGGTTTGCCGGATCTAACAGATTTGGTCCATGTGTCTTTTTTCTCTTGTTGCTATGACCTTTTGCACGAACCTCCTTGGTCCATTGGTCTGATATACCTAGGAACATGGTTGAGCTACCAAGGGACCAAACCCGTAATGGATCAAAACCACAAGGGACCAAACCCGCAATGGATCAAAATCACAAGGACCAAACCCGATGAAAAAAAGCACAGGACGAAATCTGTTAGATCCGGCAAACCACAAGGATGATTTATGTAATTCTCTCTATTTGTAAGTAGAGAACCAGGTCCAAAATATTTGTCTGGACTATAACCATTCTCAAACACTATTTTCACAAATGGGATTTGCACGGGATATACATACACTACTTGTTTGCATCTAGGATATGTGCTTACATGATACACACTGTTTTAGCATTAGTAGTTACTAAGTGCTTACATGATTGATATACGTGTATATAAATTATATTACGTATATTACTATAAGACACTTATAGTTAAACCTCATAGACATATCGTACAAATATCCTTGTTATAAGTAATACTTATATAAGTTATTTTTGCTTTTTGCAGCAGTCATGTCTTCTGCATCGTCCGCTGTTACCTACACTTCTGTTTACACCGACTCTGAGCCCGGCAGAGTTTTTTGGGGAGCTGATGATGAGGAGGTATCTGAGGGAGGCATTTCACGGGTCATCGTATACGGATACGATGGGCTTCCTATGCAGCCAGTCGCCCCACCCTCACCAGATTATATACCAGGCCCAGAGGATCCACTGACACCACCAGTACCTTAGGACGAGGATGAGCGTGAGCCTAGATTCATACAGGCATCTGATCCTGATTTTGTGCCAGAGCCTGTATACCCCGAGTACATGCCATTAAAGGATGAGCATGTGTTCCCAGCTGAGGAGCAGCCATTACCTCATGTTGATTCAGTTACTGCTGAGTCACCTGGGTATATTTCTGAGTCGGATCCCGAGAAGGATCCAGAGGAGTATGAGGATGAGGAGGCAGAGGATGGTCCGGTTGACTATCCTATGGATGGAGGAGATGATGGAGATAATGGCGGCGATTCATCTGGGGATGACGTCGATGATGAGGATGAGGACGAGGAGGATGAGGAGGACGAGGAAGAGGAGGAACACCTAGCTCCGGTCGACTCCGCTATTGTTATACCTACCGATGAGCCTATTTCCTCACCTGAGGAAACAGAGCCTGTTATACCACCATCCTCCACTGACATTTCTACCATTGGAGCTAGGATTACTGTCCGGCTTCAGGCTTCCATATCCTTTCTACCCGAGCCAGAGGTCGAGAGACTTCTAGCCATGACTACTCTATCACCATCACCACCTATCTCACTATCACCACCCTCTGCAGGGGAGCACCTTGCTAGGTGCATGGCCCCACCTGTACATTCATCACCACCACCTGTACCATCACCATTACCACCATCATCTGGGTGTTTAACCTAAGTTCGATAGCCTCCACTCAGGCTCTTATTGATGCAGTCACAGCCGCATTACCATCACCTTCACTACCACTACTACCACCATCTCTATACATACCACCACCTGTTGACCATAGGGACGAGATTCCCAAGTCTGAGCAGCCACCTCACAAGAGGTTGTGTTTGTCCACTCTAGGCTCTAGATATGAGATCGGAGAGAGCTCTACTGCCAGACCTACCAGAGGTCGAGGGACAGATTATGGGTTTTTCAGCACAGTAGATGCTGAGGAGAGGTGACAAGGAGTTAGAGATGTTGGGTTCGGTATTAGGGATACTTGGGTGGATCTGGCGAGTCGATAGAGACTCGCAGCGGGTTGACTTACTTATGGGAGATAGGATGACCCTCCAGGAGACGATTTGGATAGTGGAGGAGGAGGCCCATGCTTCCCGAGAGGCTTGGGCTCACTCGATAAGATTGAGTCAGGCGACCCATCAAGAGCTTCAGACCCACCGTGACCACGTGTATGCACACGAGACTCACATCCAGGCACATCAGGCACAGCTCCAGCTTCAGAGTACCCTCATCTAGACACAACACCAGGTGTCTGAGACTCGTTTCCAGATGCAGCAGGCTGAGATAGCAGCACTGCGAGAGTCTGACTGCAGGCGCCAGACACAGATGGCGGAGACTCTTCGAGTACTAAGAGACATGAGACGAGAGATGGGGGACATGCAGGCTGAGCTGTTAGCACATCGAGAGCAGCAGAGGAGAGCTAGGCAGCCATGACCAGAGGCTAGGATTCCAGATCACCAGGATACTTCTGGAGATGCTGACAGTTACATCTAGCAATCTTGTATTTTATTTTTCTAGGCTTTTATACAGGCATGTTAAGTATTAGGGGTTTTTCCCCGCTAGCATAGCCTTAGATCATGGTATTGTATTTTGTGTAATCAGACAACTATTTCATGTAAAATTTTCAAAGTTATAAATGAAATAGATGTGTTATGTTATACTATATACCTCTCTTGTGTTGTTATCTTATCTATACATTGTTATATATTTTGTCATGATTATGATCTCACGTTTTGTCTTTTGTGATCTAGACAAATCATGGCACCTACGACCAGACGTGGACAGAATACCCCTACTGACAACACCAACCCAAACAATATGACTTCAGAAACTGTTCAAGCTATGATTGACCAAGCTCTTTTACGAAACTCCACCAATAGAGATGGAAGCAATAGTTCACATGGGGATAACCGAAGGAACGTGCAAACTGCGCACCCCTGTTACTACGCCGACTTCATGAAATGTCAACCTTTGAATTTCAAAGGAACTGAGGGTATAGTCGGTTTAACCAGGTGGATTGAAAAGATGGAGGCAGTTTTTAACATCAGCGGTTGTGCTATCAAAATCAGGTTAAGTTTGCCACCTGCACACTGTTAGATGCTGCTTTAACTTGGTGGAATAGTCAGATAAGAATCTTGGGTCCCGACGCATACACAATGACTTAGGAAGGACTCAAGAAGAAGATGACTGACAAGTATTGTCCACAGGGAGAGATCCAGAAACTAGAGATTGAGTTGTGGAACCTAAAGGTTAAAGGGAACGATGTTCCATCATACACTCAACGTTTCCAGGAGCTAACCCTGATATGTACCAAGTTTTGTGCTAATGAAACTGAGAAGATCAACAAGTACATCCGTGGACTTCCTGATAACATCTATGGGAATGTGAAGTCTTCCAAGCCCAAGACGTTAGATGAGACGATTTAGTTGGCCAACGACTTGATGGATCAGAAACTCTGTACCTATGCGGAAAAATATGATAACAAAAGGAAGGCGGAAGATTCATCCAGAAACAACCGTGGACACCAACAACAACCCTTCAAGAAGCAGAATGTAGCCAAGGTCTACAATATGGGGACTGGTGAGAAGAAACCCTATGGGGGAAATTTGCCCAAGTGCACCAAGTGCCATTTTTACCACAATGGCCCGTGTACTCAAAAGTGCCACAAGTGCAACAAGGTAGGGTACTTTGCCCGCGATTGCAGGAGTTCTGGTAACACAAACATTGCTAATACCCAGAAGGGCAATGGGGCAGCTCCCAAGGGGAATGGTTGTTTTGAGTATGGAGCACCAGGGCATTTCAAGAGAGATTGCCCGAAGCTGAAGAATAAGGATGGAGGAAATGGGAATGCACAAGGCTGGGTTTATGCAGTTGGGAATGCTGAGAAGAGAGGGAATGCATCGGGAAACCCAGACTCTAATGTCGGCACGGGTACGTTCCTCATAAACAACCACTATGCATCTATCTTATTCGACACTGGTGCCGATAAGAGCTTTATATCCACTGCATTTAGTTCCCTGATTAACATCGCCTCAACTCTATTAGAAAATAGTTACGATGTCGAATTAGCTGATGGAAAAATAGTCGGAATAGACACCATTATACGAGGTTGTAATTTAAATTTCTTAAACCATCCGTTCAACATAGATCTATTGCCCGTAGAACTGGGTAGTTTTGACGTCATCATCGGTATGGATTGGTTAAGAAGATCTCACGCCGTGATCGTGTGCGATGAGAAACTTGTTCAAATTCCCTATGGGAATGAAACTTTGACTTATCATGGCAACGAAAGTAGCAACGGGAGAGAATCTTGGTTGACCGTCATCTCATGTACAAAGGCTCAAGAGTACATGGCGAAAGGATGTCAGGTCTTTTTGGCACAGATATCCGCCAAAAAAGAGGAGGACAAGTCGGAAGGAAAACAAATTAAGGACGTACCAATTGTCTGAGATTTTCCTGAAGTGTTTCCCGAGGACTTGCCATGTTTTCCTCCAACTCGACCAGTGGAATTCCAAATCGACTTAATTCCAGGAGCCGCACCCGTAGCTCGAGCACCGTATCGATTGGCACCGTCCGAGATGAAGGAATTGTCGGAGCAACTGCAAGAGCTTTCCAACAAAGGTTTCATAAGACCTAGTTCCTCACCTTGGGGAGCCCCGGTATTATTCGTCAAAAAGAAGGATGGGTCGTTCAGAATGTGCATCGACTACCGGTAATTAAATAAGCTGACAGTGAAGAATTGTTATCCACTCCCGAGGATCGACGATTTGTTTGATCAACTCCAAGGATCCAATATTTATTCAAAGATAGATCTGAGATCAGGTTATCACCAGCTTAGAGTATGAGAACAAGACATTCCAAAAATGGCATTTCGAACTCGGTATGGTCATTACGAGTTCCAGGTTATGCCATTCGGGTTAACAAACGCACCTGCGGTATTCATGGACCTCATGAACCGAGTGTGCAAGCCCTAATTGGATAAGTTTGTAATTGTCTTCATTGATGACATACTTATTTATTCAAAAGACAAGAAGGAACACGAAGAACATCTTAAGAAAATTTTGGAATTGCTTAAGAAAGAGAAGTTGTATTCTAAGTTTTCAAAATGTAAATTTTGGATTCCAAAGGTACACTTCCTCGGCTACATCATTGATAGCAGAGGGATTCATGTGGATCCAACCAAGATAGAATCTATCAAAAATTGGGCGTCTCCTAAGATACCAACGGAGATCCGTCAGTTTTTAGGTCTTGCTGGGTACTATCGAAGGTTCATCGAGGGATTTTCGAAGATTGCTAAACCAATGACAAAGCTTACACAGAAAGGAATCAAGTTTGACTGGGGTGAAAAGGAATAAAACACTTTTCAGTTAATAAAACAGAAATTGTGCAGTGCGCCAATTCTGGCTTTACCTGAAGGAAGCGAAGGCTTTGTGGTCTATTGTGATGCTTCACACAAAGGATTAGGCGCTGTGTTGATGCAGAGAGAGAAGGTGATTGCCTATGCTTCTCGACAGTTAAAAGTTTATGAGAAGAACTACACCACTCATGATTTAGAGCTTGGATCGGTAGTATTTGCCCTAAAAATCTGAAGACATTATCTATATGGAACCAGATTCACCGTATTCACCGACCATAAAAGTTTACAACACATTCTCGATCAAAAGGAGCTTAACATGAGGCAATTTCGTTGGATAGAATTGCTAAGTGATTACGATTGCGACATTCGTTATCATCCAGGGAAGGAAAATGTAATGGCCGATGCGTTGAGCCGTAAGGAACGAATTGAGCCGTTACGGGTTCGAGCCTTGGTTATGACCATTAGATTGGATCTTCCCAAACGAATACTAGAAGCTCAGATTGAAGCCAAAAAACCAGAGAATCTGGTGAATGAAGACGTAGGCGGTATGATCAGAAAGGATATACCAAAGGAAAGGTTGGAACCACGCGCCAATGAAACTTTATGTTTACACGGCAGGAGTTGGTTACCTTGCTATGGAGACTTAAGATCCATGATTATGCACGAATCTCACAAGTTGAAATACTCTATCCATCCAGGTTCTGAAAAGATGTACCAAGATGTGAAGAAACTACATTGGTGGCCTAATATGAAAGCGGACATCGCCACGTATGTTAGCAAGTGCTTAACATGTACGAGGGTCAAAGCTGATCACCAAAGGCCATCAGGACTGTTAGTACAACCAACAATACCCGAGTGGAAGTGGGATAATATCATGATGGATTTTATCACCAAACTTCCTAAGTTGTCACAGGGTTTTGACACCATCTGGGTGATTATGGATCGACTTATAAAATCTGCTCATTTCTTGCCAATAAGGGAGAATGATCCATTAGACAAATTGGCAAGGTTGTACTTGAACAGGATAGTAGCAAGGCACGGGATACCTGCCTCAATTATCTGTGATCGTGATGGGAGATTCACGTCAAATTTCTGGAAGTCATTTTAGAAAGCTTTGGGTACAGATATAAGTATGAGCACTGCGTATCATCCGGAAACTGACGGCCAGAGCGAGAGAACCATCCAAACTCTCGAGGACATGCTACATGCTTGCGTGATCGATTTTGGAAAAGGCTGGGTTAAGCATTTGCCCTTAGCCGAGTTTTCGTACAACAACAGTTATCACGCTAGCATAAAGGCGCATCCTATGAGGCCTGTACGTGTCGAAAATGTCGATCTCCAGTGTGCTAAGGCCGAAGTTGAGAGAAGCTCATCGGACTGTCTGGAATTAATCCAAGAAACAAACGTAAAAAAATCGTCCTGATCAGCAGAGGATGTCAAAGTTTCGCAGATCGACAAAAGAATGCTACGCTGATCGAAAGTGAAAGCCAATGGAGTTTGAAGTTAAGGATAGGAATATGCTCAAGTCTCACCTTGAAAAGGGATTTAAAACGCTTCGGTAAAAAAAACGGAGGAAAGCAGAATCACGATACGCGATACCTTTTCAGTGTTAGCTAAAGTTAGGAAAGTTGCCTACAAGCTGGAACTTCTCCAAGAGTTAAGCAGAGTACACCATACTTTCCATGTGTCTAATCCGAAAAAATGTTACGCTGGCGAACCATTAGTCATACCATTAGAAGGAATTCACGTTGACAATAAGCTTCAGTTTGTGGAAGAGCCCGTTGAAATCATAGAACGGGAGATCAAACTATTATAGCGAAGTAGGATACCATTGGTTAAGGTTCGCTGGAACTCTAGGAGAGTTCCTGAGTTCACCTGAGAACGTGAAGATTCGTTCAAATAGAAATACCCACAACTCTTCACAAACCGGGCTACGTCATCCACTACAAGGTCTTAAGCTTTTAGGACAAAGCTCTTTTAACAAAGGTGAAGACTGTAACATTTCTTACTTTAGGTCATTTTTACGAATCTATCCTATACAATCGTCCACTATTTATTTTTGTGTCTGATCACCGTTTACTTTTAATGCTTACTTTTACGCTAAATTGCGTAGACTAGAAATAATCAACTAATGTAAACGGTCATCAAATAAATTAAGGTTTACATCCATCAAGCAACAAATAATTATTAACTTGGCAGTAACTTGGTAACTTTCTTAATTACTCTCGGGATTATATTATTTTATATTATATTTTACGTGTATAAAACTAGCAATCACTTACCTAGACTCAAACCAATACCCACTTTGAAACCTTAAATACAAAAATTAAATCAAACCTTGTGTTAACACTCATTAGGGCCGAATTATGGGACCAAAACAACTAGAAAATCTCCTAATATCTCCTAAAGTACATGTACAACCTAGGATTAATTAAGGCTTGTACTTAAATGTTCCTAGTTAGCCTAATACACATTGGATGACAACTTTTCTTGCTCTTTTCTCTTGGCTACCCACGGCTAACCATCAAAACCACACACAAATCCTTAAAAATCCTACCAATATCTCTTCAAGTACTTGTACATCCTAAGATTAATTAAGATATGTACTTTTGGTCTCTAACTAGCAAATACACAATGGTTAATAACCATTTGAGCCTCTTTTTCCTTGTTAACCGTGGCTACATGCATGTATATACATAAATCTTTAAGATTTTCAAAATCTTAGGTAACCTTGTATAAATATTGTGTAATTAAGAGTGGTACTTAAGTAGTTTTTCTAAAACCATGTATGCTTAACTAGAAATCACCAAAACTACTTGGATTAGGGCACGGTTTGGTTGGTTTGTGTAACTAGGAGAGTTAACTAGCTCATATGCCTATAAATACTCACATAATCTCGCCACTTTACACTCTTACAAACACAAACACTTAAACACATACATCCTCCTTGAGTCGGATCACAAACCGTACCCAAGCACACCCACATATCTTGTTTTCGAGCCAACATATATTCATTAGGATTTACATACGCGACCTCAAGGGTTTACACGAGCTAGGGTTAGGTATACACTAAACTTGGAAGCTTGGTTTATTATTTTGGGACGTGTATCATACGAGGGTAGCTTCATTTCGCACACACACTCGAACCAAAGCGTTAGGACCATTTGTAAGTCACGGTTTAACCCTATGATCTTTGTATTATATGTGTTTTTCCTTATTTGCAAGTCTATGTGTCACGTATGTATATATATGATGTACTAGAACAATTTCGCGCATGTTAAATGAGGGGCGTACGAGTTATGCGCGATACAATCGAGTATAACGACTTGTGTGGTGTAAATGTGCAAGGAAACACGTAACATGTGGGGTTATTAACAAGTGAAACTTTAAAACTTTCGTTTATATGAAACTTGGACCACGACGTACACCTTGTACGCAACTTTAAATAAAAACCATACGTAAACTTTCATCATAAACAAACCACCATGGCTTGGGAACGTATGCACGACATAAACCAATGCTTGCATGTAAAGCGCGACATGTATATAAGTTAAATGCATGACATTCGGTCACTAGGGCACATTTTCGAATCATACATATATCTAGGGAAACCAACGGGCCACAATGGACCTTGTGTAACCCAAACGTGTCTACGAATTGGGTCCAACCGGCCCAGCTCATTCGAGCTTATTTTTAAACTAGGAAATTTATTAGGCTACATATATAACAAGCATGCCTTAAATAGACTATTGATGGGCCGAATTAGCCCAAGAGCCATGAACAAAACTAAACGGGCCCAATAAGCCAAGCCCTTGGACCCACAGCTTATTTATAAGCTCAATGAGCTTATTAATAATCCAACGAGCTTAGTCGAAACCAATATGGGCCTTTGCATGCTTTAAATACCCAATGGGCCTAAAATGGGCTTGTTAGCCCATTACCGTGGCTAATAAAGTCCATAAGCCACGAATAAGCTTTGACAGCTTATTTGTAAGCTTAAGCAGCTTATAAGGATTATAATAAGCCTAGATAAGCTAACAGGCCCAAAGGAATAAAGCCCAAACCTCTAAAACCCTTATCGGGCTCATAACGAGCCCAACAAGCCCATTTACTAGCTTATTTACTTATTTAAATAAGCCGAACCAAAAACAGACCTAATGATGCTTATTAAGGCTATAAAATAAGTTGGACCACTTTATTTAAACCATAATGGACTTTTAAAACCAATCGGGTTAGAGTTATTGGGCTAACTAGCCCAATAAGCTCGAATAAGCTCCAATAAGCTCTCCTAAGCTTATTTTAAGCTTAAACAAACTTAAATAGGCTTAATAAGTACTTAAGTGCCTTTGAAATCTTAATTGGACCCTTGGATAACTTATTGGACCTTAACGGGTCCAATAAGGCCCAATAAGCCAAAATAAGCTCGTCCGAGCTTATTGATGGGCTGAAAACAGCTTATATGACTTATTGGAACTTAATAAAACATAATACCACTTGTTAGACCTTAAATGAACTTAAAATGCGATTTTTGCAAAGTTAAGGGACTAAAAGTGTAAATTACAAACTAGAAGGGTTAAAACTATAATGATTGATTTTATAAGGTTTAGGGACTGTTTTGGTCACTTTATGGAACTTAAGGGGCTGTTTAAAACGATATAAGGACCTAAATGTAATTGGAAAAGTTGGAGGACTAAAAGTGTAATTAAAGGAAACTTAGAGGTTTTAAATGAAATAGTATATATTCATAACCCCCATGGGCCTTTTTGTAATTATGGAACCCCTAAGGGTATTTTTATAAACAAAAGTGATTTATGAAACACTTAAACATATAGACGAATTATATTCGCACTAAATAAAAACTAAGTTTAATCTAACATTTTAAAAAAATACGAACAATTATTAGTAACTTTTATACGTATAAAGAATGTATGAAGATCTGTAAATGCCTTCCCAAAGACCAACAAACAAATTAAATACATTAAACACAGTTGACACCACCACACAACTGAAAACAGTATTATAAACTAGCAAATTTTGTTTGTATTTTAAACATTGAGTCTTTATCCAAAACTTGTAGACTAACTAGCCGTATTAACTTAGGTAATTTGACGGGTGGATTCATACTTTGGATATCTATTAAAACATTTTCAAGTACTAGTATACAAAGTGAGTTTCATAGCCTCGATGTTTAACAATTATACTAAATTATTTTACAATCGTTGGGTGAGAACATTTTTGTTTTTTACAAATTGTACGTAAGTGTAACAGTATTTTTGAGTTACGTTTGCCTTAGTACTATATACCACCACGGAGCCCTTCATCATGAAGTGTTTAATTGCTAGAGTGGCGAGCGTCTAATGATATGAATAGATCTAATGGATGACGTCCCCCGTTCGCGTGACTACTATCACCGATACGAACGATACCATTGTCGATTTGGGATTTGGCGGGATAAAAACAATCATTCATGGGCACATATTCAAATTTGATTGCATTCATATACGTCTGAGCTTCTGTCATGAGCTTAGAAACCTAAGTTACTTTTTATGATGTTTGCATCTGTTCTAAAATCATACACTTGGAAATCTTGCAGTCCTACAATTGATATACACAAACCTAATGAATTCACCAACTTTAAGTTTGACGGTATTAAATCAAAATTTTTCCAGGTCAATAAGCACTAGGTGCGATGATACATTGAAGTCAATAACTAAAGATTCAACACTTAAGGATGTTGTGTCTAAATACTATTTTGGTGACAAATGTTTATAAACCAAAAGTCTTTATTTTACCAATTGTTTAACAATTTGACGCCATGGGCTCATGTAAATAACAAGTATTTTGTTAGTCCAATGTATCTTTTTCAAACGACACGTTTAGTGGTCGTTCTCATATCTTGTGCTATTGAACTATGAAGTAACGCCCTCGGATATTCAACATTTCCGCTGCAACCCAGATTTGAGGGTGTTACACTAGCTGAATCTCTTGTGATTCTAGCTTAAATCACATGTGATTCATAAAGACATCAAGACATACTTGAAAAAAAAAAAAGTCAAAAAAAACATAATCCAAACACTAAAACTGGTATTATTAAGAAACCATAAAAACTAAGATGACATCAATAAACTAAGTACCATACAAACTACCACTTGAACAAGCTTCTAATCTAACATTTAGAATAAGATATCTAAAATACAATTCCACAAAACATGTGTGTTTGAAGTACCATAAGAACTACATTTTAAACTACCGACACTGAACTTTTTTCACCATGAACAGTGTTTTGAAAACCCTTACAAACCATAGCCCTTTAAACACTCTCATCTTGGGATTAATCCAATGCATTAGATTTCTTCTCAATCTTACGCTTATACTTTAAAACATCCAACTCCTTTCCCTTAGAAACCTTACTCGTAACATCAGTCGGCTTTACCTTTCACAAACATACAAATCCGCTTATAAACCTTTGATTATCCTCCCAATAACAAAAGCCCTTATCACAGTCCTTTACAAACCGACGCCAACGTAAACTTATCACACTCCAACCCATTCTCCTTCATCTCTCATCCTCATAGCCATCAAATACACCAACCCAACTTTCGATATCACCTCCAATAAAGCATTATTCTACTTCAACAATTTCGAAATTGTTATAAATGTAAAGAACAAGAACACAAGAATAAGAGAAGAATGAGGAGAATGGAGAATTCTTATTCATGTATATCAATCCAAGAGGTTACAAGTAATCCAAGTATTTATTAAGGAAGGATAATACATGTAAACCCTAGCGGGCCGATTGAGATAATGGTGAATATACATAAGCCCATTATAATATTTTACAACACTCCTCCTTGGATAACATCTTTAACATACGTTATATTACTGCGCTCATTAAAAACCTTATCAGAAAACACCCAATGGTGCTCAAAACTTGATGAAGGAAAAAGATACAGTGCGCATAATTGCTTTCCACCTCAAATTTTAAAGTTATTATTCAAGCATCGAATGCTAATAATCTTCTGAACGAGTTGCTCAAATACTTTTTTGACGACAACTATGTAATGAAGCCACCAAATTGTTGATGTTAAAGAATAAGTCCTGCAATGATAACAAAATATAAGTGTAAGCAACCTAATCAATATCAACATCAATTGTAAGAAAGTATACCATGTGTCTACAAAGATTAAAAGAGAAAATAACACACTTATGACGCATATAATTGCACAATTAACAACAAAACCTCAATTGCACTTATCGTATGTTACTTAGATCATTCATTTCTTAGAGACAAGTGCAAATGCAAATATATAAGATGCGTCCAAAATGATATTTTATCCATATAAGATTCATTCAATTAGATCAATTAAAGTTATTGAGAACTTTATTAATTGTTTCTAGAAGTTGAATTTGTGAGTCGTGTTTGAGGCATTACATATCCTTTATGGAATATGAGAGCTCTAATAAATCCTATTTTAAGGAAAAATAAATACTTGTCGCAAAAATAATCAATAAGATATATACATCCCCCTCGAGATAATATATCTCTAATAAATCAACTTATGTTTTGTGAATTTATATTATTTCTCACCACTCAAGTTTTAAAGCACATAACATTTAGAGCTATTATTGTCAGTTTCACACACAAAAACCATGAATAAGACCGAATAGATGGTTTAACACATTGATGTGTTATAACTTCACGTTCCAAAATATTTAGTATTGCAAATACTGTGTCTTTTTAAGTTGGCCAAACAATTCATTGAGGCTCATATTTGGATATGTAGTTGATTTCTGATCCTCCTATCCATGCATATAGCAAGTCATAACATGTAATGTAGAACAAATTTATCGACGTCGTTTTGTTTTCGCTTCCCTATAATGAAGACAGATATAGATGTAAATGAGATCTCTTAGCTATCCTGAGGTTCTTTGAAACATTCAAGTCAATGTCTCTTTATGAGACTAACATGGGTCTTTTATACCTCGAACAAAGCCACTATGTTTTTCATGCACCATATTTTTTCCTCGATGATTTTATGAAATCAATTTTTCTACAAGTGCCCTAGAGGCATTCATAATAAGTGTCCTTAAGACAACAAATAATCAGAGCAAATGGAGTAAGCTGAAATTTTGTATGTTATTAGATATCTATAAAATTTTCTTTCGAGGATCGAATAGAAAATATGATAATTCATTCTTAATTTGCAGCACTTCTCTCCCTCCTGAAGGAATTATCCTTCATCTATATCCCGTATATGTCATTAAGGTGGGAGGAATTGCACAAAACAAAAAAAAATTTGAAATGTGATATGTTAGTTAATAACCAAAACTAATTATAAAATGTAGGTATTTTAAAATAAATATTGGCATTATGCTGAATATTTTTTTGTAGTTGTACATATTATAATATTTGTCCCCCAAACAACAACACAATTTTGTTATCCTCATTTTTATTGAAAATGTAGAAGTTATTCATCGCATCATGCATGATGAAATACTTACATCCGAATGTTTAGGCTCCATTGATCTATTAATCATGCAAACTCGAGTTGCCAATTCAATGACCATTTAGACGTGCATCGATTTAAAATCTAATGGGTTCATACAATGGATTGTATGCCTACATATATCCACGTTTTTCTTCCATAATATTTGTGATTAAATCCCCATCTAGGTTGATAGATGAATAAATCATCTACTTTTGAGAGATAACAAACATTAATTGAAAATCGTGTTCTTCTATAGATATGCATCAATAATTACATCGGGATGGTGTAACCGGATCATGCCAAGAATAACATATAAAGTAATGCTCATAAACATGTGTTAAGCAATCGTTATATAATGCAGTCCGAGGAAATACAAAAGGAATACTAAAGCAATCATTCTATTTAACCTTTTCTTTCTTCAAGACATTTTTATATTTCTATTACAAGTAAAATTGTGTTAGCATAGATTTCTTAAATCATATTAATATAGTTGTAATATGCTTTGACACACTTGTATTTTGCATACATCATATTGCAATTTGCATAAATCACATTATTTGGTTGCTCCTATCTTAATCTAATATGCCATAGACAGTAATGTGTTGTCCAATGTCCATATTACCTCGACCATAACATTACATTCACTTGATAGGAATGAAGATTTATATCTTTATCATTATATTCACATTCACTTAATGAATCAATCTATTCATACACATTCACAATAGGGAATGGAGATCTATAACTTGATTTTACTCATCTTTAATCTTACAACTTGAGTTGCAAGACAAGTTCTTTTTGAATTAAAACCGATATTAATTATTTCAACCACGTCCAAAATCACGAATATCTACATGACATCTGTATTGAGTCACATTCAGTTGAGTGGAAAGGAGGCAACATTTAGTAAACGGGTTTTATCGTGTTGTCTTAAAGCTACCCATTGCATTATTTAAAGAAACCAATCAAAGCATGCGAGTCCGATATTAAGAGCAAATACGAGGCATTAACCATCTCCTCGCATAAATTCTTATGTTATCATTCAGAGGTAATACTCAATATTGCGAAAAATGTGCTCGCATTTACGAGAATGTTTTTTTTTGCTTTTGATGGTCAAATCTTTCATTTGGATTTTGACATACATATAACGGATCTTTCACCGTTAGATATTATCTTTTAATTCAAATCTAACACAAAAATTATGAGACCGAACTCGCTTATACTTCTTTTTATTTATTTATTTATTTATTTATGCATCTTGAGGTGCATATAATTATAGCGAGATTTAACGAGTCTTTATTCGTTAAGTATTCTCTTAATAGATCATCATGAAAAAGACGATGGGGGGAATACATAAAGTGCACACACAAGTAAAGAGGCCTTATTTAGCGCAGCTTTAGATTGATTATCCCAAATTAGATCGTACTCAACATGAAAATCAAAGGGAGATGGGTTTTTTCCCGATATGCCAAGAACAACAAAGATCAATATATGAAAGCTTTAAAATTTAACATTCTACATAAAAATGACAAAAGTATCATTTTAGCCAAGAATTGCATATATCACCACTAAAAATTTTTTCTTCATATATCCATCAAACAATTTACAATCTTATTAAGAATAGAAATTATTACACCACTTATACAAGTCGTAAACACAAAATCAAGATTTCAAATTAATGTATTTTAAAACGTTGTGTTTTTTACGCCATTAACCATTTTTATTAAAGCTAATCATTAATTTAAACCATACTTTCGATTTTCAATCCAACACGTATATAACATAGATTTTTTAGATAGATTAATAAAAATATATACTATATACCAACCAAACTAAAAAGTAAAATAGATGCAGTCACATTTGTATTAAGGCAACATATCTAATCTTGATTTATAGTACGTATGTTTATATATGTTAATAGTATTGTTCAAGGCCACTTTTATTTTTCTTAAAATCAATACCAGAATACAAATGATTAGAAACTATCACATTATAAAGAAAAACCAGTACAACCTCAATATGATCGGAAAAAGATATACCAAAGAGACACTGCAATAATCATATGTACATGCATATAGATTACCATAGCCGAAGTAAATAAAATATTAAAAACAATTTTACGATCAAAAATTAGCAAATATCAAGACATTAAGTATGGAAACATAAGATAAACCAATAAACAAGATACTAAAAACAAGCGAAAATCAGAATTTTGCAAATCATGCAAATTATACTACAATAATTATTCCAATGATTAACAATAATAAAACACAAACAATAAAAGAAATAATTATGAAGTTCGTGTTTATTGTATTCTCTGAGGGATCATAAATAAACTTAAAGTTTTTTTTTACCTTTTATTTTTTTTTATTTTTTATATTTAATAACATAACATGCCAGGTTAGTTATTGATATTATTAGAATCAAAAATGGGATCACCCGGAGGAGTAATTGGCCCACAGATGTCTATTTTCAATCCTATCTAGAAAGAAAATAGATTATTTAATAAGTATAATTGAATCATCATCACAATATTTTTCACTAGCTTTTCAACACAAATAATAGAAAGCTTTTCTTCAACTTTTTAATCAAATTCTGCAGTTAATCAGATTGTATTACTTTAGAAACATAACATAAAAATAGCTTATTTAACATAAAACAGCTCATGTGATTTTGTAAAGAATCTCATGTGATTCTTCAAAGAATCACATGAGATTTTTTACAAAATCACATGAGATTCTTTGAAGGATCACATGAGATTCAGAATACTTTTATATTTATGAATTTTTTATTTTAATATACTAATAACAATAATATTTGATAGTGTGTGATTTTCTTAATAAAATATGTTTGTTAGTTACTTGATTAAATGTTGTGTATGAAAATGACTTGTAATTCATCAAAATCACATGTAATTCATCTTGAATCCCATGTGATTCTTCTGCAATCACATGTAATCTCATTTAATTCTTGGCCCTCCATGTAATTCATCTTGAATCCCATGTGATTGTCCTTGGAAACCGGCGCCTTCACCACATCAGGTTTGGTTTTCCTTCAAGGAGGAATGAATCACATGTGATTCACCAGAATCACATGTGATTCTCATGAATCACAGTGATCGACTATACCTTTGCATTTCCATGTGATTTACATGTGATTCACTCTGAATCTCATGTGATTCACTCTGAATCTCATGTGATTCACTCTGAATCTCATGTGATTCACATGTACATGGTAAATAAAACTCAGTACGGATAACATGTGATTTGTACAACGTTTGATAATTGACAAAAACATAATTAAAAATCATATGTGATTCAAGTGAAATCACATGTGATTCAGGTGAAATCACATGTGATTCTGCTTAAATCTCACTTGTGATTCTAGCTGAATCTCTTGTGATTCTAGCTGAATCTCTTGTGATTCTAGCTGAATCTCTTGTGATTCTAGCTTAAATCACATGTGATTCATAAAGACATCGAGACATACTTGAAAAAAAAGCAAAAAAACATAGATTCCAAAGACACTAAAACTGATATTATTAATACCATAAAAACTAAGATTGTTCTACCATCAACAAACTAAGTACCATAAAAACTACCACTGAACTAGCTTCTAATCTAACATGTTTAGATAGATAGCTGAAATACAATTCACAAAACATGTGTGTTGAAGTACCATAAAAACTACCACTAAACTACCGAAACTGAACTGTTTCACCATGAACAGGTTTTAAACCCTTACTACCGGCCCTTTATCACTCTCATTTGGATTATCCAATGCATTAGATTCCTTCTCAATCTTACGCTTATACTTTAAAACATCCAACTCCTTGCCCTTAGAAACCTTACTCGTAACATCAGCCGGCTTTTCCTTCACAACAGCCGGCTTAACCTTTGGATTATCCTTCTCAATAACAATAGGCGCCTTATCACACTCCTTTACTAACCGACGCCAACGTAAACTTATCACACTCCAACCCATTCTCCCTCATCTCTCATCCTCACAGCCATCAAATCCACCAGCCCAACTTTCGATATCACCTCCAATAAAGCATTATTCCACTCCAACAATTTCGAAATCCCATTCTCCCTTATCACACTCCAACAACTTTTGAAATCCACCAACCCAACTTTCGAAATCACCTCCCTCATCTCTCATCAAGTTCCAGGTTACAATTTTTTGTTGAGACATTATATCAAACAGTTGGTGGGTGTGTGCAACCGATGATGACTTGATGGTGATGTGAGGTTGATGCATACCAGATGGATGTTGTATTTACATGGCGGAGGTACTCGACTACGACGAAGAGTGGCGGATCGCGACCGTTAACCACGACGGTGTTGCGGCGGTGCGGTTTGATTGAGGTTTTATTTGGAGTGCGTGTGTTTGTAACAGGTGGTGGATGACAACGGTGGGGTGCGATCGATGGTGGTGGATGACAACGGTGGGGTGCGATGGCGGTATTGCGGCGGTGGGGTGCGACAGCGGTGGTAGGTGGGTGTGTGTGTGTGTTTATAACATGAGTGTTTTAGGGGAAAGTGTTTTGAAATGAATGAAGATAAAATAGACGGTTGGATCTGTTTGGAAATGAATGACCATGATGAACTGATTTGTTCTTTTTTTGGACCATGTTTTTTACGAAACTTTTCTCTTTAATGCTTGTTTAAGCTTTATCACTAAATATATTACATTTAATATATTTATTATAATTATTTTTCGTATTAACGCGTATGTCCTCGTAGTCTTAAATAAAATTCTCGTGATTTATTAGTGTTACTTTAGAAAGCGATGATAAAGGCGAGTGGTTGGTGTTAAAAGAATGGTCGAGTGGAAAAAAGTAGTGAGAGAATAAAATAAACACCCACCCCTAAGTCAACAAGCCATCCATCCCTATTTTTATTTAATTTAAAATCATCAAATACTAATAATAATGAATGACACAACACCAGTAGAGTAATCAAATCTCGATCATCATCATCATCATCAATAACAAATACTAAGGTTTGTTTTTTTGTTCTGTTGTTGTAGTAGTAGTTATGAATTTATTTTAGTCAAGTTGATGATGATCTCGGGTCGGATCGGATAGTGTAAAACCCTTTTATTAGAATTAATTGATTGATTGATTTTACAGAAGCAGAAATGATGGATAATGTGATGGAGAGTGGAAATGTGGGAAGAACTTTCCGCACCAACAAAAAACCCATTTCTTCTTCTTCTTCTTCTTTTCCTCTGGTATATGTTTATGCTACTCCTTAATAATAATTTTTAATAATTCTTTCTTTTGTTATAATTAAATTAATTGAATTAATTTTATTTACAACAGGTGTTTCTGAGTGTTGTTATGCGAATGAATGTCCGTCTTCAGTTTGTGTTTCTGCTGTTTGCTTTTGGAGCTCTTTTCTACGTTGGAGCTTCCACGTCTCCAATCATCGTCTT